>JAKMXC010000091.1:0-137298 GCA_025328345.1 Colletotrichum sp. SAR11_59 | reverse complement strand
TATTTAGACTATTAAGTATATAAGCTATAACTACTTAATTAGGTAGTTTAAGCTAATTATAGGATAAGTTATCTATAAGTTCTTTTATTTTATTTATATAATCTTTTATAGATTTAAAATTATCTAAAGAAGTATTAAAGAACTCTTTATAGGTTAAAAACTTATTTATAAAACCTATAGGCTTATATAGGGTTTTTAAGTACTTTTAAGCTGTATAAGCGTTAGAATTATCTTTTATAACCTTAAGTAGCTTATTATTATAGAATAACTATATATAACTTAAAGCTTTATAGTTTTTATCTTTATTAGTAGAAGAAATAGGCTTAGTAAGGTTTATAGTAATATCTTTACTATATAGTAGGGCTTTAATATATATAGCTTATACTTTATAGTTCTTAAAGTTTATAAGTTTTAGGAACTAGACCTTAGGATTAGTTATTATTATTTTAATAGGTTATAGTATGTAGTTATAAGCTTTATATAGTATAAACGATAGTGAAGTTATATAACCTAAGAGCTATTATATATATAGTATAGTAGTTCTTAGAGTAACGTTATAATAGTTATAAACCTAAAAGGTTAAGGTTTAACTAATAAAAAGAGTAGTTTTTTCCTTCTCTTTAATTAATATCTTCTTTAGTTAGACTTCTATCTAACTAAGGAGATATATATCTTATATAGTAAATTAGTTAAGAGGAAGTCTATTATACTATAAGTATAGGTTTAAACTAGATTAAGAGTAGATTAGAAGATAGTTTAAAGAGATAATTTAAAGGATATAGATTGAATAAAGTAGTAGTAAGAAACTATCTACTTAGGGAAGGATTAATAGAGGTATAATTAATTTATATAAGGTTAGATATATAGATTTATAAAAGGTATATTTTATAGAACTAAACTATTAATCTAGCTAGTATATTAGCTTCTATAAAAGTAGTATAGATAGAAAAACGTTTAAAAGAGTGATTTTTAGTATATATAACCTTTAAGTAGAGGTAGGGCTTTATAGGAAAATAGGGGAGAGGTAAAGAGGTAGAAGGAATAGAAATTATCTCTAAGTTAAGTTTATAACCTATTAATATAGGTATAAGTATATTTAGAAGCGTAATATATATACTTATATAGCCTCTAGCTATTTACTATGATTTTTACTTATTTAGAGCGATAGACCTCCTAACTTTACGCCTCCTAATAATATATATAGCCTTTAGTTATATAATTATAACTCTCCTAACTTCAGCTATACTTATATATATATATTAGTTAATAACTTTACTATCTTTAACTTCACTTTAGTAATAATATAGTTTATAATTACTTAATTACTTAATTACTATAGACTACTAAACTATTAACTTATCCTCTCTCTTATATATTACTTATACTACTATTAAATACTATCTCTATTACTGCTTTGCTATCTGCTATTAAGTTGTTACTATTATTATTTTCTTATTTAATTAGGTTAGCTAATGCTTTTATAGCTATGCTGTCGTTAATAACGCTCTCTCTATTAGTTAGCGCAAGGCGTACTTACTAATCCCTACTAGGCTTATACCTAGGCTTAGGCTATATCTACTTTAGTATTATAGAAGGTTTATATAAAAAAGGGCTACTCCTTAAGATAGCTAGAGATATATATAGCCTCTACTTTAAAGCTATTAAAAGTATTTATTACTTTAATTATAGTATAAAGAAAGTCCTTTTTAGAGGTATTCTTAAAAGCTCTATTTAATACTATTATAATAAAACGCTCTTAATTAGAGTTAAAGTACTTACTAAAGTTAAAAGCTTTATTTAGTATATAGATATTATTTTATATAGTAATATCTTTAACTATTTTCTTAAAGAAGGGTATACTTAGCGTAAAGTTAGTATTCTTATATTCCTTATGTAGTATAGATATTATAAAGGATTTATTATAGGTTTAAGAAGAAGAGGGAAAGGTATAAAGCTTTATATATAGTAGAGCTTTTTATACTTCTAGCTATAAGAACCTCTTATAATAACCTCTTTAGTTAAGGAGTTATCTCTATTTAGTAGTATTTATAGCACCTTACTAGAAGGTTTAGTGAAGCTATCGTTAGCTAAGTTATAAGAGCCTTAGTAACCTATTTAGCTTTAATATGATTAGCCTAACTATATATAGCGCCGCTAGCCCTACGCTACGTAGCTAATGCTATTACTATTCTATTAGTCTATTTAGCTAAGGCGTGCGTTCAACTTTATACGAGGGTTTGCTTACTAGTAGGAATATATAGGGTTTCTATACTATTTTCCTTAATTAGTAGAAGGTATAGGTTAAAATACCTATATAGTGTTTCTAGAATTATACCTACGTATAGGGTGAATTTTACTATAGTCTTTTTATAGGGAGGCTGCATTATAACTACAAACTTAATATATACTTATATAGTATAAAGTTATAGATAGGGTTAAGTTATAATAAAAAGTAATAATCTTAAGCATTTATATATATTTACTTATATAGATAATAATAAGGGAAGAGATATATTATAATAATTCCTATTAATATTATTAGTAAGTTATTCCTTAAAGTAGGGAAAAGTAAGGGGAAAGATAACCTAAAACGTAACCTACTAAACTACTAATTACATAAGGTACTTACGTAAATATACATATTATATAATTAATATTATAGTTATAGGTTATAATAAATAGAGCATTTTTATATAAGGTTTTATACCTTAAAGTCTATTAGTTTATTTTATATAGAATATTTAAGTAAGTAAGTATTCTTATAAATATTATTATTATTATATAAGATGTTATATGTTAATAGTAATAAAGAAGTAAAATTAAAGTTCTAATAAGCTAAGTTTATAACTACTAAAAACTAATAGTTAGAGGAGACTAAAAAGTTTATAAGAAAGCATATATTACTTAAGAGGAAGTTACCCTCCTAAACGTCCTTAAATTATAAACTTATAAGGCTTATACTAGTTATATAACCTACTCCCTTAGTAAGACTTATTAAGAGGGCTATATAAAGTAGAAGATATATTATAAGATAAACTATCACATAAGAGTATTATTTATAATATTATAAAAGCGTTCTCTATAGTATAGCTAGAGTCTAGCGATAGCTTAAATCTATACTTAAAGGTATAAACTTAATAGTATAACTCTTTATAACTATAGCTAAAAGGGTTCTTATAGCTATAATATAAAAACTTAACTACTACTTTAAATAAAGTCTTAAGCTTATTCTTTATATCTTCTTATATATATAGTAACTATAATAACCTTCCTCTTCTTTAGATATATATATAAGCTAAGTAAAGCTAAGTTAGATAACCTAATCTATAAAACTAATATTAAGGATATTAAGGGCTCTAGTTATAGCTTACTTACCTATACTAATAAAATAACCCTTTTTAAATTTACTTAGCTATACTTATTTAAAACTATAAGTAATAAAAAAATCTATAGTAGTTATATAGCTTTAAGATTAATATAGATATAATTAAAGCTACTAATAACAGTCTTAACGTTTATAAATACCTTATAAGCTTCTTAAAATAGCTAAAGTAGCTTAAGGGGTTAGTAAATTAAGAAGGGTGAATCTAATAGTAAGAGTATAGCTAATAGTAGCAGGGCTATTAAGACTATATAGTAGGGCAGAAGACGTTATCTAAGCGTAGACGTCTAAATAGCAGAGGAGAGAGAGATAGAGGTAGCTAGAGGAAGACAGTTGAGGCTTATTATAATGTTTGAAGTTAGAGGAGCGTAGAGGCGAAGATAATATCTAAGTAGTTATATAACCTAAAGGTTGTTAGTAGAGGGCGAGGGGACTAGTCTAGCTTTCACAGCTAATACTAGTTAAATTCTATAATATAAGGCTAGCGGCCTAAGATAATAAGTTAATAGTTTAATAGTTTATAGTAATTAAGTAATTATAAACTATATTATTACTAAAGTAAAGTTAAAGATTATAAGGTTATTAATATATATTTATAAGTATAGCTAAAGTTAAGGGAGTTATAATTATATAACTAAAGCTTATATATTATTAGGAATTATAAAGTTAGAAGGTTTATTGCTCTTAATAAGTGAAATTTATACTAAATAGCTAGAGGCTAACCTAAAAGTTATAAATAGAAGGTAAGAGAACTAGTTAAGCTTTTATAGTTAATATTAGTTAAATTATATAATATAAAGCTAGCAGTCTAAAGTTATTAATATATATATATATATATATAAGTATAGCTAAAGTTAAAAGAGTTATAATTATATAACTAAAGGCTATTTATATTATTAAAAGGTATAAAGTTAAGAGGTTTAATACTCTAAATAAGTAAAAATTATAGCAAATAGCTAGAGGCTTATTACTAGAGAGTAAAAAGATTAGTTTAGCTTTCATAGTTAATACTAATTAAGTTTTATAATATAAAACTAGTAGCTATACTATAAATTTATAGTATTCAAAATAAGTATATTAAGTAAATTATAATATATCTTTACTTACTTAAGTTAGATTAACTACTAACTATATATTTAGAAATAGCTAGTAGTTTACTTTATTTATATATAGTTCTCTTTATATATTATTTTACTTATCATTATACTATAAGCTTATTATATATTTTAGCGCTATATAGCGTAAGTAAAATACTAGATAGATAATAAGTAAACCTACTAGTCCCTACCCCCTAGGTAGACTTCTAAAGCACCTGCGACCTCTCTAATGCGGCGGAAGTAGCAGCAGACTGATTCTAGTGATTAGGTTGACGTCTCTAGCTAGACCTTAGCAATCAAGTGAAGGCGCACAGGATGCCCTCATTTCACACCGGAAGCACAACCTCCTTCTCGACCGCAGGGCCGTCGAGGAAGCCGCAGCAGCAGCAGCAGCAGCAGCAGCAGTCGCATCTGTACCAGAAACAGCACAGACTTTCCAGGTCTTTTCCAACGTCAACGAGTCACCTGGCTCCTCGCTACCCGACCCCGACCGGCACACGCTCCGACCGACAGCAAAGTCCGGTCTCATCTTCGCTTGGTTCTCGTCTCGACACTGGCACGTCCTTTCCGCGAAGAACTCCGTCACCTCTTCCCAGGACCTCATCGCTTCTTCCGCCCCCGCAACTTGCCCCATCACAGCCCCTGACGGCTCATTTCGATGCCTTGAATAACAACGCTGCCGCCGACTCCGACTCCTCGTTCCTGCGACCGACGACCTCTCATTCGCGATCAAGCAGCGCCGGTTTGTCAACCGAGGGGTTCAAAAATTTGAACCGCTGGTCTACCTCAACGTCATCGAGTCGAGCATCTGGCCTGAACCATCGCGCTTCGAAATTCTATGCGCGCCGCATGAGTGTGGATGCGGCAGCATTTATTGCAAATTCGTCACCGCAAAGGCCCCTTAGAAGTAGACGGCGGTCGAATTCCAGTGAAGCTTCCCAACCGGTCGGCAGTGCCAGCAAGTTGCGTGGCTACTCACCTCCTGGATCATTTCGAGTTGAAGGCCTGTCTACCGTATTCGCGCCTTACCCATTAGATTCATCACTCTCAACTGAGCCGGCAGGTGCAGCGAACGGCCCAAGTGTACCGTCGGGCGCATCCAGAGCGCCCAGAAGCGGCCATATTGCGGAACAAAATCGACCCTGGGATGCATTCTCAAGCCCAGACCGGAGAGGATCAGCGGAACCAGGTTCTCAGCAGCCGCTTCGTGCAATGATGCCAGCCGATCGCAATGGAGGGGCCTACGATACAAGGGGCCATCCCCGTAACCGTTCCCAAGCGGCTAAGGGGAGTACGGACACCACTGCATCGTCAAAAGGTCGAGAAAGAGGCAACAAACCGCCCTCTCAAAAAGCTATGCTTTCCCGAGCCCTACAAAAAGCAAACACCGCAGTTCAGTTAGACAATGCGCAGAATTTCGAAGGTGCACGCCAAGCTTATGCCGAAGCATGCGAACTACTGCACCAAGTATTGGCAAGAACCTCCACGGAGGAAGACAAGAGAAAGCTCGAGGCGATTGTGAGTATCTTGACTTGGAATGGCGTGACAGTTCGGAGCTAAACTAGGTCAGCGCCGCACGTATACAAGTCGAATCGAGGAGCTAGATCAGATGGCCCCTATCCAGGCACCGGATGGGAAGGCTCTTCCTGCTAGGCCCGAGAGCTTAGGTCTGCGACTCAACCCGACCCTCCAGTTCAACGACGACGACGATGTGGACTATTTGGAGGAACCAGGCGGTCTCGAAACAGCGGCTCTTGCCAGGATACTCAAGGATGGAGGTCGAAATTCACCTAGCTATGCGGGGCCTGGGTTGCCTATATCACGAACGCAGGGCTTGGCTGAACCAGCAAGGAGCGGCTTATCGAGGACACCAGAGCAATATACGCTGCAGTCTTCCTTCTCTCGCTCGCCGCTTCGAGAACGAAACTCGGACGAACATCTTATCTTCCAAATACCCACGGAAGATGCTACCATGCCACCACCACTCTCACCTCGCCGACCAGCTTCTCCGGAGTTTGATGGGCGAGGTTCCCCCGATGGACCCATCAGGTCGGATTTCTCCCTTCCCGCAACGCGAATTGGACAAGCCCCGAAACATGTGCGAGATTCGAGCCGCGAATCCAATTCCTGGTTGGATCCAATTGACGAGTCCGGCGGCTCAACTTCGTCTGTCCACTCCCGATCATCCTCTATGAATGTGCGGCGAAAGCACATACGCGCTCCTAGTGGCGCTACCGAGGCTGAATTCGATGCAGCATTAGATGCAGCGGTCGAAGCAGCGTACGACGACGGTTATGAGCCGATGGGTCTATCTGACACCGAAGCATATGCGTCAGATGATCAGGTCGTAGCGAAGGCACTGCGTAAGGTTGAGTTGGCCAAAGAACGCGTTCGTCAGACGGAAAGAGAAGTCTACGAGCAAGAAAGCGAAAGAGAGCGAAGGGTGCAAGGGCAGCAAAAACCTGACGGGGATTTGGTACATGAAGATTTCTACGACGACGGGTCATCGGACGAGGAGGAACGCATTTTGGAGGAAATGACTCGAGGATATTCTATTGACGACTTTTCCTTCAACCAAGCATCTCGATCATCCGCAGCCAGGCACTCCAGCTCCAGTGATGCCCAGCAAACTTGGCAGATGCCTGGGGCAAACGGTACAAACGGTGATGATGTCTCCTCGTCACCGACGGATGCCTCCCCCCCTTCGAACTTCCCTAGGGCCGGAAGCCCAGCTGCACCGCCTCCGGTGCAGTCTCTACCCGAGTTACCCTCCAAAACATCTTTCTCAGGACCAGTGCCTGGGCCCGGCCAGACCGTAAGGAGTAGGCGAATGTCAGGGCAAAACCCGAAGCAGCTTAAGATTGAGACGAGCAAACTTTCGAAATACGGAGACCCCGGGAGACGTTACAGCGTTGCCCAATCAATCGACAACGATCAAGGAGTTGACTTCGATTCTCGAGACTCCATCATTCCCAACGACTTTAATGGAGGCATGCGCAGACCATATTCCCCTCCTGAGGGGATCAGCCCAACACAACCGGTACCCCCAACTCCTCCACCCGGGCATCGGAGTCGAGACAGTGCAGACTTCAATAGTCATTCGGGCTCACCATCCTTCCGGCCTACACTAAGAAAGAACTTCTCTTCCTCAAGCTTGAGGAGCATGAAGAATCGAAACATGTCACTGTCGAATTTGGAGGACGCTTCGGACATGTCACCGGGTACACCAATGAGCAATGCCTTTGGCATCAGTGGCAGGCATCCGGCCATGCCTGCCCTGCCGACCCCCTTGGCAGCAGCCTTCAGAGACAAGTTTACCTCAGGCTCTGCTGGTGGCTTGTACCTATTCGACGATACTTTGCACTCCCCGCAAAGTCCAGGCTCGCCAAATTTGCTTCAGGTAGATGCACCAGCACCATTGGAACCGTGCCCAACAGATTACATGTTGCGGCCCTTCTGGCTAATGCGTTGCTTGTATCAAACGCTCGCCCATCCCCGAGGAGGTTATTTAAGCAACAAGCTATTTGTTCCGCGGGATGTGTGGAAGGTGAAGGGTGTAAAAATCCGCAATGTGGAGGATAAAGTAGCGACATGCGACTATCTCACGGCCGCTCTTCTCAAGCTAGCCAGAGTAGACACTTGCGATGCTGATGCCGTGCTTGAGGAGATGCAGGCTTTAGAGGTCATTCTGGAACAGGTTCAGGCCAGCTTGACCAGAAAGCTGGGGACAGAAGTCGGGGTGCAAAGCTCCAACGTGATTTTCAGGGATGCATCGAACTCTGTCGAAATTGAAGCGGCAATCAACGTACCGCGTTCAGCGAGCGTGTCGGGCAAACCGTCTTCATTCTCGTGGCGCAGATTAAGGTCCAAGGGGTCTGCGGCAGGATTGAATAGCTCCTACAACGCAAAGGGTACCGGACCCGATAGCGGCAAGGAGTCACCTGTACTGGAAACCCTGCCAATGACAGAGAATCCAACTAGCCGTCCGACGAAAAGAGATCCAACCAGTGCCCAGTTTACTGGGCCAAATTCCAACTACATGGGATCACTCGCACGGCTCTTCGATGCCGCCCAGACGATTGGTAAGACCTCTCGAATGCGTGCCTGCTTAATTGCAGATATGTTTTGTTACGGTTTAACTAACAGACCTAGACCAAATCGCTCGTCAAGTCGAGGATCCGGGACTCAGACATGCGGACAAGACACAAGTTGGCCTGGAGCTTTGTACCCGACACGCCGCGGAATTCTTCGGGTTTTTCATATGCCGGTTCGTACTGTCGGACCTCAGCATATTGCTGGATAAGTTTATCAAAAGAGGGAGCGAATGGGTCCTCGCATGAGGCGTTGAAATGTGAGTCGCAATCTGAATTATCATATGGGAAAGTAAGGGCGGCGTGATTTGAGCGTTTGCTGGAGCGTTTGTAAGAGATACCTTATGGTGACCAATGTCACACTGCAATTTGTAAGGCGACGTCAATAACAAGAGGAGGTAAGCGTGGGCACTGGGAGGGGTATTTCCTCTCTCAACCGAGCGATACTTGAAATGATGGTGATGAACACATAGGCTTAATGATTATCTAAAGATGCCGTGGCGTGCGCAGAGATATCGTCTAGGGCAACTACGAATAGTTTCATGCTTGACCAACACTGCACGTACTCTACCGGTAAAGATATGTAATCATGTATCAAGAAAATCTGGCAGCGTCATCTAGCATTGTACTCCAAACAAACCCACCTCCGTACTAGTATCACCGAACTCGGGAGTCGGTTGGTTTCTGCCGAAAGACCAATTGGGGGCCAGTTCCACAACGAGACCCACTCAAGCTTCAAGCACACTGTATGTGACACTAAGGTACTACACTCCGTTGCGTTGACAGCGTCCGCCCCCGACTTTGTGGCCCGAAAAAGGCAAAAAAAGGGGTATTTTACTAAAAAACCACTAAATCGCCCTAAACTCTGTACTTTAATAGTTCTATACGTACGTAATACGTACGAATAAAAAAGGTATCGTTATAATTACTTAATTAAGGACTATTAATTAATATATTTTTTATTCTTATATATTACGTATATATAGAGTTACTAATATATAAAGTTAAAGCTAATTTTAAGAGGTTTTTTAAGTCATTAGTTTAACGTAACGCGTTAGGGGTTTTATTTTTTCTTTTTAGCGTTATTTTTAGTATCTACTAGCTTAAATCCCCCTTAAATTACCTTAAACTTTATACTTTCATAGCTTTATATATATATATATATATATAATATATAAATAAAGAGATATTATTATAATTACTTAATTAAGAGCTATTAATTAATATATTTTTTATTCTTATATATTACGTATATATAGAGTTATTAAGGTGTGAAGTTTAAAGTAATTATAAGGGTTTAGTTACTTAGACTAGAAGGGCTTAAGGATAGCTTAGCTAGCTTAAGCTAAAAGGATAGGGAACTTTATAAAGATAGGGTATAGAACTTTCTATAATAAGAACTTAGTAAATACTTATTAAAGAGTTAAAAAGGAGATTTTAGAAGAAATAAATAAAAGTAATATAGTAATATTATACTTATTTTTTAAATACTTCTTCTATTAGTTTAATTTAACTATAATTTATAGCTTTTAATACTATTATAATTCTTTTACTTTTACCTTATTTTAGGAAAGTAAGTAATAATAATAACGCTATATACTTAAGTAGTACTTATTAATTAAACTAATAAACTTATACTTAATATTTACTAAGTACTAAATAAGATAGCTTATATAAGTTTATATAAAGAGGAAAACTTTAGTAAATAATTAGAAGATAATATAAGTTAATAAGGGGAAGTAAGAAACTATACTTCAAATAAAGCTAAAAGCTTTAAAGAGGATAATTTACTTATACTAAATATTTATTAAATAGATAATAAGTATATATAGAAGAATAGAGAATATAAAACCCCTTTTTATAAATTAAATAAGCTATAAGGTTAAATATCTATAGCTATAGCTAATAAGCTAGCTTAAGTTAGAAAGCTAGATAAAGTTACTAATTAAATATTAATATAGTAAATTATAATTATAATAGCTAACTAGTATAAGCTAATTACTACTATATTAAATAACTAAATGTTTACTAAATAATTACTTAAAGTTTATAAGAAACCTTTAAACTATAATATAGCTTACTTTACTAGTGAATCTATTGATATAAAGAGGGAAGATTAACTTATTATAATAGAGGAGATTTAGCCGCTAGCCTTATATTAAGAAATTTAACTAGTATTAACTGCAAAAGCTAGACTAGTCCCCTCACCCTCTGCTAATAACCTTTAGGTTATATAACTACTTAGATATTATCTTTACTTCTACGTTCCTCTATTAGACTTTAAACACTATAATAAGCTAAGTTAACTATCTTCCTCTAGCTACTTCTATCTCTATTAGTCTCCTCTATCTCTTACGTTATATTTAATCTACACTTATCTTCTATTATCTCCTCTACTATTTAGATATCTATACTACTCTACTAGGCGTAAGGGCCTTAAGACCTCTATACTATTATATTATTATAATATCTTCTGCTCTACTATATAGTCTTAACGTAGAGCCTTATCATTATTAGCTATACTCTTAATATATTTACTCTTCTTAACTTACTAACGTTTAAGCGCTTAAGCTACTTTGACTATTTTAAAGAAGCTTATAAAGTAATTATAAGTATTAAGATTATCATTAATAACTTTAACTATCTTTATATTAATCTGATTAATCTTAAAGCTATATAACTCTATTATATCGCTCTTATTAGCTATTTTAAGTAGGTACTTCTAAGTAAATTTAAAGAGGGTTTTCTTATTAGTAGAGAAAAAGTTACTAAACTTAGTACTTTTAACTTTATTAATATTAGTTTTATAGATTAAGTTATCTAGTATAGCTTTACTTAGCTTATATAGAGTTATAATAAGTAAGAAAAATAAAAAAGTTATTATATAGAGTTATTATATAGAGTTATTATATATATAAGAGGATATAAAAAATAAGTTTAAAGCTTTATTTAAATAATTAAGTTATTATACTATAGCTATAAGAACCCTTTTAGCTATATAAAGAGTTATACTATTAAGTTTATACCTTTAAGTATAAGTTTAAGCTATTACTAAGCTCTAGCTATATTAGCTATAAGTGCTATTAGCGTTCTATATTATAAATAATATTCTTGCGAATAATAGCGCTATAAATAATGCTCTTATTAGTATATTTTACTACTTTACTACCTACTTACTTACCTACTTATCTTCTTCTACTAAGGATAAGTTAAGCTAAGCGTTAATAACTAGTTATATTAAGATTTATTTATTTACTTTATTAAGATCTTATAAGTATAGGTTAAAGTACTACTATTAGGTTTTAGTATTAGGAAAAAAAGTATAGAGTAAACTATAATACCTACTTATATAGGTTAACTAAACTACTAATATAATAGAGGAGATTTATAAGTATTATATTATAATACCCTTAATCTAAGCTGTAGCCTTACTGCTTATTATATGATATATAGTATCATATAAGCTATATATATAGATATTAGCCTGTAATATAGACTATCCTTCTAAATAGTTACTCCTATAATACACCTCTTATTCCTAATAATCTATTAAGTTTATAGTTAAAACGCAGCCCCCCTACAAAAAGACTACAGCAAAATTCACCCTATATATAGGCATAATTCTAGAAACACTATATAGGCACTTTAACTTATTATACCTTCTACTAATTAAAGAAAATAGTATAGAAACCTTATATATTCCTACTAGTAGGTAAACCTTCTAAATATTATAAAGTTAAACGTATACTTTAGCTAAATAGATTAATAGAATAGTAATAGCGCTAGCTATATAGCATAAGGCTAGTAGCGCTATATATAGTAAAGCTAATTATATTAAAGCTAAATAGGTTACTAAGGTTCTTATAGCTTAACGATAGCTTCGCTAAACCTTCTAGTGAGGTGCTATAAATACTACTAAATAGAGATAACTTTTTAACTAAAGAGGTTATTATAAGAGGTTCTTATAACTAGAAGTATAAAAAGCTCTACTACTATATATAAGGCTTTATACCTTTCCCTCTTCCTCTTCCTCACTTTATAACTTATAATAAATCCTTTATAATATCTATACTATATAAAGAATATAAGAATACTAACTTTATACTAAGTATACCCTTCTTTAAGAAAATAGCTAAAAATATTACTATATAGAATAATATCTATATACTAAACGAAGCCTTTAACTTTAATAAGTATTCTAACTTTAATTAAAAGTATTTTATTATAGTAGTATTAAATAGAGCCCTTAAGAATACTTCTAAAAAGGACCTTCTCTATACTATAATTAAAGTAATAAATACCCCTAATAGCTTTAAAGTAGAGGCTATATATATCTCTAACTATCCTAAAGAGTAGCTCTTCTTTATACAAACTTTCTATAATACTAAGGTAGATATAGCTTAAGCCTAAATATAAACCTAATAGGGATTAATAAGTACACTTTACGCTAAATAGAGAGAGTATTACTAATAATAGTATAGCTATAAAAGCGTTAGCTAACCTAATTAAATAAGAAGATGATAATAGTAATAAATAGTAGATAGTAAAGTAGTAATAGAGATAGTATTAGTAATATAAGTAATATATAAGAGAGAGGATAAGTTAATAGTTTAGTAGTTAGTAATTAAATAATTAAGTAATTATAAACTATATTATTACTAAAGTGAAGTTAAAGATCGTGAAGTTATATATATATATAAGTATAGCTAAGGTTAAGAGAGTTATAATTATATAACTAAAGGCTGTATATATTATTAAGAGGCGTAGAGTTAAGAGGTCTATCGCTCTAAGTAGGTAAAAATCATAGTGAATAGCTAGAGGCCCCTCTATTACTTATACTTAATAGCTTACGCTAACTATATTAGGAAATTTCATTAATTCTAAGTATATTTATAACCTACCTTAATAACTAAGTAACCCTATTAAGTACTTTTATATTCTATAAATATAACTATAAATGCTAATTTTATTTATTTATTTACTTTATTACTTCAAAAGCTATTTTTACACGTTCTATACGATAAAATTAGATAGGTTTTAAGTATATAGCAGTAAGGAATAGGTTTTTTAGCTATCTATAATATCTAAAGAGGTATATTATAATACCTTTAATCTAAGCTATAACCTTACTACCTATTATATAATATATAGTATTACGTAAGCTATGCGTATAGATATTAACCTATAATATAGACTACCTTTCTAAATAGTTACTCTTATAATATACTTTTTATTCCTAATAACCTATACGCCTATAACTTATAAGATACTACTTTAGTTATTCTAATAGTTAGTATATTTAGTAAACTTTAAGTATAATAGAGTATACTTTATAAGTAAAATAGTAAACTTATTAATAATATTTATAGATATATTAAAAAAGTAAATTAACTTTATATAGGAAGATTTTAGAGTTTTTATAAGAAAATAGTATATAGTATTTAAACTCTAAGAATAGAACTATTATAATACTTTAAGATAATACTATTAGAAGGATAATAAGAAACTTATTATATATTAAGCTTATTAGGAGTTTATTAATTAAGCTTTTAGTAAACTAAATATAAGTAATATAAAAGCTTATATATTCTTTTAAAGCTTTATTAAGACCTTAAAAGATAAGCTTTTTAAATAAAATATTAATTATATTAATACTTATATTATAACTTTATATACTTAGAAACTATAGGCTGCTAGCCTTATATTGTGAAATTTGATTAGTATTAACTGCAAAAGCTAGACTAGTCCCCTCGCCCTCTACTAATAACCTTCAAGTTATATAACTTTTAGACTTAGATATTATCTTCGCCTCTATGCTCCTCTATTAGACTTTGTACACTATAATAAGCCTTAACTATCTTCCTCTAGTTACCTCTATCTCTATACTATATCTAATCTACGCTTATCTTCCTCTCCTCTACTATTTAGATATCTACGCCTAGATAATATCTTCCGCCCTACTACGTAGTTTTAATATAGAGCCCTACTACTATTAGCTATACTCTTAATATATTCACCCTTCCTAACTTACTAACGTTTAAATGTTTAGGCTGCTTTAGCTATCTTAAGGAAACTTATAAAGTAATTATATATATTAAGATTATTATTAATAGCTTTAACTATCTTTATATTAATCTTAAGGCTATATAACTCTATTATATTACTCTTATTAGCTATTTTAAGTAGGTACTAGAAGGGGGTAGAGATTTAAAATTTCTAGCATTTTGACTTCAAAGCAATAGGTTATATAGATAGTTTTATAGGCGTTAGGCGTTATTACGAAGGGAAATAGCTTATATAAGTAGATAGAGGCTTAGTTAGCCTTTAACGAAAAAGATAAAGAGGAATTAAGAAAAAAACACGCTTATTTTTATAAAATCCTTATTTTTCTTAATAACTTTAGTAATTAGTATTCTAAGGGGGATACTAAAATCCTTTAACCTAACTTATAGTAAAAACCTACTAAGTTCTACCCTTTAAAAATTAAATAAAAATAGGTATTTTTATACTTTTTTAGCTTTAATTAGCCTTACTTTTTATTCTTTTTCTTAATCTTTATTATACTTCTTAGATTATTCAAAGCTAAGAAGGGGTAGAATATTATAGGGATAATACTACTAAACTTCTTCTTAGTAGCCTATTTTCTCTTAAGAGGTTATATAACTTAAGGGATAAAAATAATAGAAGTTATAGATAAAGTATAACTTAGTTAGGCTTATATTTATATACTTATCTTTATATCTTTTATAATTAGCTAGAAAATTAATATATAAGTACTTAGGTATTTTTAGGAGGTTTTCCTTTAAAGTAGGGTACTTAATATAATTAATAAGTTTTCTCTCTTACTTTATTATAAAATTAGTAACTAATATAAGAAAGTAAGTAAAACTACTAAAGAAGAATCCCCTCTATAGTTATTTTATACTACTTTATTAAATTAAGGTAGGAAAAAGCTTAGAAGAAGAAGTAATTTAAGTAATATTATATTAGAAGAAATTTAGCTAATACTTTTTTCTTCTTAAGTTTGTAGTTACAACGCAGCCCCCCCGCAAAAAGACTACAGCAAAATTCACCCCATACGTAGGCATAATTCTGGAAACACTATATAGGCACTTTAACCTATACCCTCTACTAATTAAGGAAAATAGTATAGAAACCCTATACGTTCCTACTAGCAGGCAAACCCTCTAAATATCACAAAGTTGAACGCGCGCCCTGGCTGAATAGACCGGCAGAACAGCAATAGCGCTAGCTGCGCAGCGTGGGGCTAGCAGCGCTATATATAGTAAGGCTGATCATATTAGGGCTAAACAGGTTATTAAGGCTCTTATAGCCTAGTTAACAATAGCTTTACTAAACCTTTTAGTAAGGTACTGCAAATACTACTAAATAGAGATAACTTCTCAACTAAAGAGGTTATTATAAGAGGTTCTTATAGCTAGAAGTATAAAAAGCTCTACGCATAGGGCCTTATGCCCTTCCCTCTTCCTCTTCCTCACCCTATAACCTATAACAAATCCTTTATAATATCTATACTACATAAGGAATATAAAAATACTAACCTTACGCTAGGTACGCCCTTCTTTAAGAAGATAGCTAAAGATATTACTATATAGAACAATATCTATATACTAAATGAAGCCCTTAACTTTAATAAATATTCTAACTCTAATTAGGAGTACTTTATTATAGTAGCGTTAAATAGAACCCTTAAGAATACCTCTAAAAAGGACCCTCTCTATACTACAATTGAGGTAATAAACACCTCTAATAGCTTTAGGGCAGAGGCTACACGCATCTCTAGCTATCCTAAGGAGTAGCCCTTCTTCGCGCAAACCCTCCGCAATACTAAGGCAGACGCAGCCTAAGCCTAGGTATAAGCCTAATAGGGCTTATTAGTAAGTACGCCTTACGCTAACTAATAGAGAGAGCGTTGCTAACAACAGCATAGATAGCAGATAGTGAAGCAGTAATAGAGATGGTGTTAGTAGCGTAGGTGATACGCAAGAGAGAGGATAGGTTAATAGTTCAGTAGTCTATAGTAATTAAGTAATTAAGTAATTATAAACTATATTGTTGCTAAAGTGAAGTTAAAGATCGTGAAGTTATTAACTAACGTGCATATATAAGTGCAGCTAAGGTTAGGAGAGTTATAATCACATAACCGAAGGCTATATGTATTATCAGGAGGCGCGGAGTTAGGAGGTCTGTCGCTCTAAGCAGGTAAAAATCACAGTGAACGGCCAGAGGCCACTTTTTTCTTCTTTTTTAACTTCTATTTTCCTAAAGTAAAGAGGGACTACCTAAGCACTTAAAATCTAAGATTAACTAAGTTTATAGGAGTTTAAAAGACCTTAAGAAAAAGGGTACTTAGTTTAGTAGAAGAGAGTAGGTAAGGTTCTAATAAGTCTAAATAATCCTCTTTATTAACCTACTATCTACTTATTTAAAAGTTATTATATATTATATCTTTACTAGTTTCTATAATAATAATCTAAGGTTAACTAAGATAAGTTAAACCTATTCCCCCTTTTACTTCTAAAGCTAAAAATATAAAAGTAATTAGATTTAGCTTACTTACTTTATAAACTTTAAAAAAAGTAAAACTAATTAATCTATCTTAAGAAACTTCTTTTTACTTAAACTTATTAGAAAGTTTCTAATAATATATTAATTAATAAGGGGGATACTAAAAAAGCCTAAAAACTTAAGATTTAAGTTATACTTATATATAGAAATATTAGGAACTAGGTTCTTTAAATTAGAAGCTACTATAAGCGTAAAAGTATAAAAAGCTAAAAAGGAAAAATATTATAACTATATTAGCTTTTTAAAGGAGGAATGAAGAGAACGTTTTATAAACTTAACTAAGAATATTTCTCTTTTCTAAGAATAATTTTATACTAACTCTATAGAAAGGAAGATATATATATCTCTTCTATTACCTCTTCTCTTTATCTACTTATATAATAAATAAGTAACTAATATAAAGTATATCTCTTAAGGTTTATAGTTAATATTATAGTTTTATTAAGTTTTCTATTAAATCTTAAGCCTAATTTATAAAAGAGGAGTATTATAAAGTGAAGTTATAGAGGATACTACTAATAATAGCTAGTCTCCTTATAAAGGGAGAGGAAAAAGAAGTCTAAAGTATAAAATAACTATATTATTAGGATAATAGAAAAGAGGAAGGATAATAATTATAGATATACTTACTAAATAAGAGAGATAGATAAAAGTAGAATTATTAATAGAGTCCTCTTTTTCCTTTTTTATCTCTATCCTCACTTTCTATTACCCTTTTAAGCTTATATTATGAAAATTCTTCTTTTATTCTTTCTATTAATAAATTATCTACTTTATTTAAGTTTTATTCTATTTTTTTATAAAGTACTTCTTTAGAAAAGCCTTCTTCTATTACTTTTTCTATTGATTTAGTAATATCTCTTTTAGAATAATATTACTAAAATCTAAAGTTCTAAAGACTTTAACTTAAGCTTAAGATAAAGATTTTAGATATAAATTAATAGATAGTAAGCTTAACTTAGGTTTTAGTAATATATTAATAAGTCTTTTTATAGGTCCTTTATTCTATTAACTTTAATAAGAAAGGCCTCCCCTAATTTCTAATTTTAACTAAAACTTTAAAGTAATTACTAAAGCTAAAATTATTAAAGCTATAGCTTCTAAGGGTAGTATTATAGGTATATATAAGATACTTAGAGAGGATTCTTCTAAAGTAAGAGTAATATAAAGCTATCTAAAGCCTATTAAGTTTATAGTTACAACGCAGCCCCCCCGCAAAAAGACTACAGTAAAATTCACCCTATATGTAGGCATAATTCTAGAAACACTATATAGGCACTTTAACCTATGCCCTCTACTAATTAAGGAAAACAGTATAGAAACCCTATACGTTCCTGCTAGTAGGCAAACCCTCTAAATATCACTATATAAAGTTAAACGCACGCCCTAGCTAAATAGACTAGCAGAACAGCAATAGCACTAGCTACGTAGCGCAAGGCTAGCAGCGCTACACATAGCAGGGCTAATCATATTAGGGCTAAATAGGTTACTAAGGCTCTTATAGCTTAGTAATAGCTTCGCTAAACCTTCTAGCAAGGTACTGCGAACGCCACTAAATAGAGATAACTCCTCAACTAAAGAGGTCGTTATAAGAGGTTCTTATAGCTAGAAGTATAAAAAGCTCTACTACTACGTATAGAGCTTTATACCCTTCCCTCTTCCTCTTCTTCACTTTATAACCTATAATAAATCCTAAAATATTTTCATAATATCTACACTATATATAGAATATAAGAATACTAACCTTATACTAAGTATACCTTTCTTTAAGAAAATAGCTAAAGATATTACTATATAAAATAATATCTATATACTAAATAAAGCTCTTAACTTTAGTAAGTATTCTAACTCTAATTAGGAACGCTTTATTATAGTAGTATTAGATAGAGCTTTTAAGAATACCTCTAAAAGGGACCTTCTCTATACTACGATTAAGGTAATAAATACCTTTAATAGCCTTAAGGTAGAGGCTACATATATCTCTAGTTATCCTAAGGAGTAGCCCTTCTTCGCGTAAACCCTCTATAATACTAAAGCAGACGTAACCTAAGCCTAGGTATAAGCCTAGTAGGGCTTAAACATTAGTAAGTATACCTTACGTTAAATAGAGAGAGCGTTACTAACGATAGTATAGCTACTATAAAAGCGTTAGCTAACCTAATTAAATAAGAAAACTAATAGCAGATAGCGAAGTTGTGATAGAGATAGTATTAGTAGTATAAGTGATATGCAAGAGAGAGGATAGGTTAATAGTTTAGTAGTCTGTAGTAATTAAGTAATTAAGTAATCATAAACTATATCGTTACTAAAGTGAAGTTAAAGATAGTGAAGTTATATATATATATAAGTGCGGCTGAGGTTAGGAGAGGGATGTAGTTAGAGACTTAGGAGGTTATTAGGTTACGATCATATGACTGAAGGCTATGTGTATTGTTAGGAGGCGTGGAGTTAGGAGGTCTGTCGCTCTAAGCAGGTAAAAATCATAGTGAACGGCTAGAGGCTATCTAAAGCCTATTAAATTACGTTAGAGGATAATAAAGCTTTATAGATATAAGCTCTAAGGATTTAAAATACTAAAGCTTAATATAGCTAGAGTATTATTCTTCTCTAGAAATAATATAGTAGACTTTATTAAAAACTATAAAGCTACTACTAAGGTAGTAAGTATTATTAATACTTCTAAAGTACTAAGTATTATATTCTATATAGATACCTTTTTTTAGGCTAATAACTAAGCTTAAATTTCTAGTAAACTTAATAAGTTAGCTTAGCTTTAAGGCTACTTAGAGGTAGATTCTTTATATTATAGCTTCTACTTATACCTTATTTCCTCTACTTCTAAAAGTTTTATAAGGGGATATTTCCCCCTTTCTATAAGTAAAAAGAAGTAAACTTAAGTTTAATTAGGGCGTAAAGAGTATTTAAAGCTAACTTTTAAACTAGTAACTTTCTAACTTAGTAAAAGTAATAAATAACTAGAAAATATCTTCTAGGAGAGTTACTTAAGCTTTATTAGTTATAGAAGATAACTAACTATTTTTAGTCTATTTTATGAAAGTTAATAAAGAAAACCTTAAGCTATTCCTTTATAGATTATATATTTAGTATTAGTATATAAGCTATATAGATTATAACTTTAAAGAAAGCTATTATCTATAAAAGATAGCTAATAAATAAAGTAGCTTAATTTAATACTTCTAAAGATAGTATTCTTATAGTCCTTAGAATAATAAGTTCTTTATCTCTTAGATAATTATTATATTATCTAAGTAAGAAGGTAAGCTTAACTAAGAAGCTATTATTATATACCTAAAGAATTAAGATAGCTATAAAGCTATAAAAGCTTAAGCTATTAAGATCTTTAAATAAAATATTAGTAGACTTTAGTCCATACTTATAGGAGTTCCTTAAAATTAAGATAACTTCAACTTAATTAAGGTATTTTATAGGTTTATAGAAGAAAGTAGCGTAGTATCTAATAAAGAAGTAAGTAGTTAAACTTCTATATTTTAAGTTTTAGTAGTTAATAAAGATAAGTAAGGAAAACACTTATATAACTTATTATAACTTAATAATATAGTAAAAGATAATATACTTAATTTTATAGCTTTTAGGCTTATAATTACTGAATTAAAGATATATAGAGTTAATCCTTTCCTATAGAAGAAGCTAAAGCTTTTAGATTTAGGGAAGATTAAAAAGAAAGTACTAAAATCCCCTTTTAAAAAGGTTTACTTTATTATTTAGGATATTAAAGATACTCCTACTATTTTAAGAAGGCTTTAAACTATAGAAACTTACTTTAAAAAGCTATTAATCTTACCAAAAAGAGCTAGAGAGAATAAAAGAGTTTCTTATAGTTTAGAAAAGTAAGAAGGCGATTTAGATATTAAGATAGGGGAAGAGTTACTTCTTAATTAAGCTTTTACTCTTCTTAATACTTTAGAACTAGAAAGAGTAGATAATTTAAAAAGAGAAGTCATAACTAATAATATAATTAAAGTTTCTCTTCTAAAGCTTATTCTAAAAATATCTTACCTAAAAGATAACTTCTAGCTAGCTATATTCTTTAATAGCTAAAATAGAAAAACTATTTGAAAAAAGAACTAATTAATAAACTTATCTTATATAAACTTTATAGTTTAGTTAGTCTTCTAGTTGAAAAAATATATAAGATCTAGCTTAAGTATAGAGAAACGTTTATTAGAAGAATATATACTTTTATAGATAACTTAAAAGGTATTATTTATATACTTATCCTTACTAACTTTACTAACTTTACTAAAACCTCTAAAGAAAAAGCTTAATAAATAGATTAAGTAACTAAGTATAATAATATAGTTTTAATATAAGACTATCTAAAGATCTTTATAGTTAAAGCTATAATCCTAGTGACTATAAACTAGATAGCGCTTATAATTATTATACTATAGCTTATCTTAAAGGTTACTATTAGTAAGGAACGCTCTAATAACTACTCTCTTATATAAAGTATTATTAATACTAAAGCTAAGTTTAGTCTTATTAGCTATAAATATATTTTAGATTATGATATCTCTATTTTAATAATAACTCTAACTATAAGAATAATAGCTAAAGGTAACCTAAAGCTACGCTTTATTAAAGCTTATTATATACCTATTTAGGTTAATAACTATAAGATTATAATAATTATAATAGTTATTAACCTTAAAATTATTAATTATAACTTACTCCTTAAGCTTCCTTTTGCTATTTCTACTAAGCTTACCTTTAAGGCCTCTAGCTGTTCGCTATGATTTTTACCTGCTTAGAGCGACAGACCTCCTAACTCTACGCCTCCTAACAATATATATAGCCTTTAGTTATATAATTATAATCTCTAACTACCTCTCCTAACCTTAGCCGCATTTATATATATATATAACTTCACAATCTTTAACTTCACTTTGGTAATAATATAGTTTATAATTACTTAATTACTTAATTACTAACTACTAAACTATTAACCTATCCTCTCTCTTATATATTACCTATACTATTAATACTATCTCTATTACTACTTTGCTATCTACTAATAGCTATACTATTATTAGTAACATTCTCTCTATACAATTAGTATAAGGTATATTTACTAATCCTTATTAAGCTTATACTAAAGCTTAAGCTATATCTACTTTAGTATTATAGAGGGTTTACGCGAAGAAAAGCTACTCCTTAAGATAGCTAGAGATATATATAGCCTCTACGCTAAAACTATTAAGTCTTATTATCGCTATAATTACTTAGTAAATAAGGTCCCTTAGAGGGGTATTACTAAAAGCTCTATTTAATATAACCTTAATAAAGTATTTGTAATTAAGGATAAAGTATATACTAAACTTAAAGGTTTTATATAGTATATAGATATTATTCTATATAGTGATATCCTTAGCTATATTCTTAAAGAAAGGTATACTTTATATAGGGTTAGTATTCTTATATTCCTTATATAGTATAGATATTATAAAAATTTTATTATAGGTTATAGGATAAGGAAGAGGAAGAAGAAGAGAGATAAGTATGAGGCTCTACGCTAAAGCTTTTATGCTTTTAACTATAAAAACCTCTTCTAATAACCTCTTTAGTTAAAGAGTTATCTCTTATATAGTAGCGTTTATAAAACCTCACTAGAAAGTTTAGTAAAGCTGTTGCTATAAGAGCCTTAGTAACCTATTTAGCTCTAATATAATTAGCCTTACTATATATAGCGCCACTAGCCCTATGTTATATAGCTAGCGCTATTACTATTCTATTAGTCTATTCAGCTAAAACGTACGTTCAACTTTATAATATTCAAAAGGTTTACCTACTAGCAGGAATATATAAGGTTTCTATGCTATTTTCCTTAATTAGTAGAGGGCATAAGTTAAAGTACCTATATAGTGTTTCTAGAATTATACCTGCATATAGGGTGAATTTTGCTATAGTCTTTTTATAGGGGGGCTACGTTATAACTATAAACTTAAGCTTACCTTTAGATACTTTAAACGCTTTATTACTATAGTAATAAAAGCTAAAAAGTATAAGAGCAAAAGGCTTAAAAGAATTAGTATTCTAGTTAGCCTTATATAATTAGATTCCTTACGTTAAATCTAATATTATTTTCTAGAATAGGAAGACTATATATAAGATGTTTATAATATATCTAAGTTTATTTATAACTAGAGCAAGCCTAACTAAGATATAAATAATATATATAATAAAGTTTAAACTTATTATGCTAATATTATAATAGACTATAAAAAAGAACGCCTTCTTACTTAAGAAAGGAAAGAAGACCTTCTTAAATAAAAAAGAGAGACTTCTTAGAATAACTAGTACTCTACTCTAATTTTACTTATAGTAGCACTTAACGTTCTTAATATAATTATAAAAGTAGTAGTTGCTCTAATAATAGAAACTATTAAGGCTTACCTCTTTAGAAAGACTAAAAGTTAATAATATCTTAATAGCATTCTAAAAGACTAGAAGCTTTTTAACTTATACTAAGAAGACTATAAGACTAACTAAAGCTTTATAGCCTCTAGCCGTTCACTGTGATTTTTACTTGCTTAGAGCGACAGACCTCCTAACTCCACGCCTCCTAACAATACATATAGCCTTCAGTTATATGATCGTAACTCTCCTAACCTCAGCTGCACTTATATATGCACATAACTTCACGATCTTTAACTTCACTTTAGTAATGATGTGGTTTATGATTACTTAATTACTTAATTACTATAGACTATTAAACTGTTAACCTATCCTCTCTCTTGCGTATTACTTGCGCTGCTATTAAATACTATCTCTATTATTGCTTTGCTATCTACTATAACTATGCTGTTATTAGTAATACTCTCTCTATTAGTTAGCGTAAGGCGTACTTACTGATATTCCCCTACTAGGCTTATGCTTAAGCTTAAGCTATATCTGCTTTAGTATTATGGAGGGTTTGCGTAAAGAAGGGCTACTCCTTAGGATAGCTAGAGATATATATAGCTTCTGCTCTAAGGCTGTTAGGGGTATTTATTACCTTAATTATAGCATAGAGAGGGTCCCTTTTAGAGGTATTCTTAAAGGCTCTATTTAATGCTACTATGATGAAGTGTTTTTAATTAGAGTTAGAGTATTTGCTAAAGTTAAGGGCTTCGTTTAGCGTATAGATGTTGTTCTACGTAGTGATATTTTTAGCTATTTTCTTGAAGAAGGGTGTACCTAGCGTGGGGTTAGTGTTCTTATATTCCTTGCGTGGTGTGGATATTATGAAGGATTTGTTGTAGGTTGGTAAGGAGGAGGAAGAGGGAAGGGTATAAAGCTTTACGCGTAGTAGAGCTTTTTATGCTTCTAGCTGTAAGAACCTCTTGCGATAACCTCTTTAGTTGAGGAGTTATCTCTATTTAGTAGCGTTCACCTCGCTAGAAGGTTTAGCGAAGCTATCGTCAGCTAGGCTATAAGAGCCTCAGTGACCTATTTAGCCCTGATGTGATCAGCCCTGCTATGTGCGGCGCTGCTGGCCCTGCGCCGCGCAGCTGGCGCTGTTGCTGTTCCGCCGGTCTATTCGGCTAGGGCGCGCGTTCGACTTTGTGCGGTGATGTTTAGAGGGTTTGCCTGCTAGTAGGAACGTATAGGGTTTCTATACTGTTTTCCTTAATTGGTAGAGAGCATAGGTTAAAGTGCCTATATAGTGTTTCTAGAATTATGCCTGCGTATAGGGTGAATTTTGCTGTAGTCTTTTTGTGGGGGGGCTGCGTTGTAACTACAAACTCAACTAAAGCTTTATAAAGGTCTATATATTATATAAACGAAAGGATAAGAAAGTATATTTAGTTAATAATTTACCTTTTAATAGCTTAGTCCTTAATAGCTAGAGGGATTAGAAGAAAATCTTAACTTAAGAAGTTAAGGGTTATTACTAGCCTTCTAACTCCCCTTTTACTAGCTATTTATACTTATGATGTATAAAGTTTAATTGAGGTATTTAGCTTATACTAAAAAGGTTTTTAAAGCTTAAAGTTACCTAGCTATACCTTTTGCTTAGAGAGATTAAAATATTAAAGTATATCCTTACTAATAAAGAGGGAGTACTTACGTAGGATTTTACTAAATATAGCTATATTAATCTATAAGTAGCTTTACTATAAAAGATTAAAATTATCTAATATGTTATCTAGTAAGAGAAGGGGATTTCTATCTTAAAAGCCTTATAAAGTAAGGTTATTAATATACTTAGGTTCTGGCGATTTATCTTATGATACGTCCTCTGCCTTACGCAGCCCCCTTAGTGAGCCTCACCGAGGGAGCAGGTCATATGACTAGCATAAGCCTCGTAAGCTTATGATTTAAGAACGCTTAGGAGGGTAACTTCCTCCTAAGTAATATATACCTTTTTATAAACTCTTTAGTCTCCTCTAACTATTAGCTCTTAGTAGTTATAAGTTTAGCTTATTAGAACTTTAATCTTACTTCTTTATTATAATTAGAATATTTTATAGAGTAAGTAGGTTTCTCTCTTCTCTTTCTATACTTCTACTTATATATAACTACTTATTATACTTTATAAGATATCTTATTTTTTTAGAAAAGCTTCTAAAATAGACTTTTATCTTAAAAGTATATAAGTTAAGTTATAAACTTATAAGAACTAACTAATTTAGTTTAACTATCTTAAAGTAATTTATATTATATATAATATCTAGGATTTAGTTAATCCTAATAGGCTTAATATATTTATTTTTAGAAATACTAATAGAATAAATATCTCTTCTCTTAAGGATTATATTATTTAGTTAAATAAGGAGAAGTAGGATATTTATAATAGAGATCTTATAAAATAAGTAAATAATAGAGCTTAAAAGGATATATAGGAGAGAGCTACTAGAACTTAGTAGTAATAAGCTACTAATAAGGATAAGGTTATTTAGATTTTTATTACTCCTATACTTACTTATACTTAACCTCCTCTTAAGTTAACTAAGCTAGTAACTATTATACTTAAGGATCTACTCCTCTAAGTTAGATATAGAATATTTATTAAATAATAGTCTATTTTAGTTAGTAAAGCTTAAAACGATTAGAAAACTAAAGATTAGTTCTTAAGATATATCTAGAACTAGCTCCTTATAAGTATTAATAAGAAGCTTATAAGTATAGTTAAGTTTTAGATCTTAAATAAGCTTAGTAAGAATTATACTTTATTTAGGTTTATTTTAGAATATAAAATACTACTTCTACTTAAGTTATATACTTTAGATATTTCTAAGTTAGGTAATAGTATAAATCTTACTTTAGTATTTATATATTTATAAAAACCTATAAGCTAAACTACTTTAAATAATAATAGTAATAGATTATTTTCTTTTTAAATAGTAGTTAGACTACTTAAAAGTAAGTTTATAAGGAGTAATTTAGCTACTAAGATTATTATAAGGGAGAACTACCTAGGAATCCTTTATAAAGCTACTTACTTAAATATTAGTTTAATAGACTTCTATAACTAGTAAATTAATTATTACTATTAAGTATTAACTTATAAGATTCTAGATATCTAAGGAGCCTTTATAGTTAAGTATTTTCTTTAAGTTATTAAGGTTTAAATTGCTTCTAACTAGATATAATAAATAATCTAAGATCTTATTACTTATAAGGAATTATCTTAAGATTTTCTTAATCTAGAATACTATATAAAAGTTTTTATAGGAATTATATATTTAAACTTTTATTAGAAGAAACTTAAGATTAGTAGAGTATTTATAATAATTAGTAGTAAATCTAATAACTTATAAGCTTTAAGCTTAACTTTAAGAGGATCTAAATCTAAAAAACTAAAGTCTAAGGATAAGAAGTCTTAGGAGTTTAGAGATACTCCTAAAGAAGTTAAAGAATACCTATACTAGGAATTTATTAGTAAAAAATAATCTTTATAATATACCTAGTCTCCTAAGGATTATATAAGAATTAAATTTACGCTAACTAGTAAAATATCTTACTAGCTAGTACTAAGAGTTACTATAGAAATCTAAAATAATATTAAAACTAAGATATTCTTAAGAAAGTAGAAACTAATTTACTAAAACCTTATAAATAAGGGATAGCTTAAGTTAGAGGATATTATAAGAGCGAAAAGATATACTACTAAGGGTACTATTTATTTTAATAATATAGTTATTATTATAGTTATATTACTATATATAGACTTAACTACTCCTAAGATACTTAAGGAGGGATTTAGATCTATTTTTAATATAAGTAGAGAAAATAATAATCCTCTATAGCTCTCTATAGTTTATAATATTATAGTTTTAAACTATATTATTAATAATATAGGCTACTTATAAGATTATAAACTACTTAAGAGACCTAAGAAGGTTACTATAAGAAATTAAGTTCTAATAGTTTATAGAGTAAGTATAAGGGTTTTTTATAAAGCCTTTTATAAGCTTAATAGATAATAAATAGAGGATCTTACTCTTAAAAAGGTTTTCTATATTAAGGGTTTTAAAACTAATATTATCTTAGAATCTTCTCTTAAGAGTACTAGTATTTAGTTAAATAGATATACTAATAAGATCTACTATAGAGAAGCTAGAACTCTACTTTAGATACTTATATATATTAATAATATCTTATTCTTTAAATATAAACTTATTTTTAATTACTCTACTTTACCTTTATTATAAACCTATCTTAATATTAGTTACTTAGGAGTTATAAATACTATATAACTAGTAGCTATAGCCTCTTAAGAGTAACTTTCTTATAACTTTAAGCTTATAAAAGAAGATAATACTAATCTTTAGTACCTATAAGCTAGATATTTTAGCTAAAAAGCTCTTAAATATTTAGTTTAAAACACTTAGGGGGTGAGGATTAAGGGGTAAACTTATCTAGAATATAAAAATTATTCTATAGCTTATTTATAATAAGTTATCCTATAAGGACTATCTAAATCTAAAAGTAGATATCCCTTCTAGTATATCTCCTAGGATCTATTTTACTACCTAGAAGCTTACTTAGGAGTTTTATAGCTTCTTATAATTAGGGATAAATATATAGGAAAGTTATTTAAGTTTTACTTTAGAAATAAAACTTATTATAAAGTCTTTTAAGTACTATAGACCTTTAAGAATTAGGGTTTTAGATAAAAAGGACTCCTTATATATAAAATAAGATAAGATATTAATAGATCTATTATTACGATCTAAGGAACTACTAAATACTAACGATAGGCTTAGGAGAATAATATTAATATTAAGCTTCCCCCTCCTCATATAAAAGAACTAGTTAGTAGGGGAGAAAGGGTAGGAAAAGAAGTAATTATATAAAGTATATAGATACTAAACTTAGTAGGACTTCTACTTAAGCTATAGGATAAATCTATACTTATAGGTATCTTCTTATATAATATAAGTCTTTACGTATTAATAAACTAGAAGTCCCTCAATAAAGTTAAGGAGGAATAGTTTAAAAGATATCTTAATATATAAACTTTAGCTTATAATATATTATAGAACCTTAAAACTTAACCTTATTAAGGAGGGATATATACCTATAGTTATAAAACGTATATTCTCAAGAGAGAAAGAGAAAGAGGGATAAGGAGAAGAGAGTTTAAAGTAGTCCTATATAGCTATATTAGATACCTTATAAGGTATATACTTAATATATATAATCTCTATAAGATTTAGATTTTAATACTTAAAAGAATAATTATCTTATAAAACGTTATATTTAATAAAAGTAAGTTTTACTTAAAAAAGGATACTAAAGAAGGTATAAATCTTATAGTTATAAGAGCTATAGTTAAAGAAATATAGAAACTACTTTTAGCCTCTAATATACTTATAAGTCTTAATATCCTAGATAAAGATAATCTTATAATTAATAAAAGAATTATAGTATAATAGTTACTATAAAGTATAGAAAATAGGAAGACTATACTTAAGATTACTTAGTATAGCTTTCTCACTCTTAAGTAATCTTCTAAACCTAATAGTTAAATACTTAGAAATAACCCTCCTAGATAAAGTTTAGAACCTTCTAGAAATAGAAATCTTAGGGGTAATAAATTTATCACTACTCTAGAAACTTAATAGGAGCTAGAATTAACTAGTAGAATAAAGTTCCTATTAAAAGATATAGGAAACTTTAGACTAATAGATATAAATAGCTCTTATAAGAATTCACTTCTTCTTAAGGATTAGCCTAACCTTAGAGATATATAAAAAGGAATCTCTAAGCTAAGGAAAAAACGTTTATATATAAAGAAGACCTATACTTAGACTTACTCTTATAAAGGGAGTAGTCTCTAAAGTAAACCTAAAAGTACTTTTACTACTTATATTAATATTATTATTAATATAGAAAATAAAGACCTAATATCTAATAAATAGAAATAAAGTAATTTCTTTATAACTTTTATACTAGAAGCTTAGAAAATTATAGAGGAAAGTAAAAAGCTTTACTATATACTTTATAAGATATTAAAAGCTAGAATTAATAAACCTCTAAGAAATAATATCTATAAAGGATTAGTTTTAAAACCTCTTCTTAATCTCCTCTTATAATCTAATAAGATATATTATACTTAACTACTATTACTCCTAAAGATTTAGAAAGATATAAAGAAGTTTCTTAAATAGTTTTAGAAGTTAGTTATTACTACTTACTATAAAGAACTTAAGAAGATTATTAATTTTAGAACTTAGAGAATTATTAACTAGTTAAAGTATACTAATATAATGTTATTAATATGTTTTTAAATATAAAGATACTAAAAAGAGGAGATCTAGTTACTTATAAGATACTATAAAGTATTAAGGAACTTATAAAATACTTAGATTCCTTTACTAGATATATTATTAAACTAGATAGAGCTCTCTATAAACTTTAAGATATACCCCTTCTATAGTATAAGAAATTTAGCTCTACTTTTAAGAGACTTAGTCTATAAAACTTAAAAGAAGACCCCTACTTCTTCTAAGACCTTAACTAAAAGGTTATAGTTATATTCTATATTAATAACTTTCTTATCCTTTTTTATAAAAATAATAAAGATAAAACTTATAAAGTTATTAATAGGATTAAGAAAGAGTATAAGGTTAAAGAATAGGGGGATATTAAATAGTATTTAGGAGTAAGAGTTATTTAAAACTAAAAAGCTTAAAAGATCTTTTTAGTTTATAACTTATATACTAAGAAAGTTACTTAAAAGTTTAACTTATAAGATACTACTTACTTATTAATATTACTCTTTTAAGGGGAACTTAAAAAGAATAAGGGATAAGTAATACTATAGGAGGTAAAAACTTTCTAAGAGATAGTTAGATTAATACTTTATATAGCTATATTTATTAAAGTAGATATTATATTTATAGTAATACTCTTATTTTAATTCTTTATAAATCTATTTTAGGAGTATCTAGCTACTATAAGATATACTATATAATACTTATATAGGACTTAATATTTTACAATTTACTTTAATATCTTAGGGGGTAAGTTTATAAGTACTTAAATCCTATTTATAGCTATAGATACTTTATTTATAGATAATAAAGTAATATATTAATCTTTATAAAGATACCTCATAATATTATTTAGAGGATTAATCTAATATAAAGTAACTAGATAAGTAATAGTTATAATATTAACTACTAAAGTAGAACTCTTAAGTTTAGTAGAAATAGTAAAGAGATAGTAGCTTTCTAGAGGTTATTTAAAAATATTAAACTTAAGCTTAGTAATATATAGAATATATACTATAATAACTAGTAAATAATTAGACTTATTATAAGTAAAAAAGAGAGAATAAATACTTACTTAAAGTATATTAATATCTATAATATATAGTTAAAATAGGAATATTAGAAAAGTAGCTTCTAAGTTACTTATATACTAATAAATAAGATACTTATAAATAGACTTATAAAGAACCTCTTATAAGCGAAGTTTAAGTACTTTTATTTACTTCTAAATCTTATAGATATAATATATATAATTATAGTATACTTATGAGGATTATAAAGTTAAATAAGGTTTCTCTTATTATATATAAAACCTAAAGGAAAACTACTTATAAAACTTAAAGAGTCTCTTATAAAACTAAAACTACTATAGAACTTTAAGCTAAATAAGCTATTTACTAAACTTTAAAAATAACTATAAGAATTAGTATATTTATAAGCTTAATATAGGTTACTAAGTTTATAAATAGTATAGGAAAGATCTTTATTAGAGAACTAACTTATATTAAAGAAGTTCTCTAAGTTAATAACTATAGCTTTATATTTATAAGTAGTAATCTTAACGTCTTTTAAGAGCGTTTTAAATTTATTATAAATATTTAAGAAGTCCTTCTTAGAAAAGTTATATATATTAAAGATACAATATAGTATATAGGTAGATTAATAATAAATAGCTTTTCTTAAGTAAGTATAAGATAAAATAGTAGTTAAGTAAATAAGATAATAGAAGCTTTACTTTAAGATATAGGTAGAATAGTTCTAGTTTATAAAGTAACTAAGGTTACTTAGTATAAATTAAGAGGTATACTCTTAGCTATAGAGGAGATTAAGGCGTAAATAAGTTTATAAGGAATATAAATCTCTTAAGTAGCTATAGTAGTAGCTAAAATTAAGAAACTAATATAAAGTTTCTTAGAAATAAGCTTATAAGGAGTTAACTATTCTTAGGGGTACTTAATAGAAGGAGTTTACTAAGCTAAAATAATAATAGGAGGCTTATTTATAAGCTACTTACTACTTATAGTAAGAGGTATACTAATATTAGCTTATTTATTCTTATAAATCTACTAGTAAACTTAAGAGGGAGATATAGTTATAATATCCTTATCCTCAGAAGAGTTAATCTAATAGATCTAATTTAGCTAAGAACTATAATATTTATAAGACTTAACTCTATAAAGAAGATTTATTAGGAGTAGGGTAGTATAATAAAGAGCTAAAGAAGTAAGTAACTTAGAAGATATTTTACTTAGAAACTTCTACTTAACTAAAACTAAAGTAGGACTATAAGTTTTCTAAGAGTAAGAACTTTTATAAGAAATAGGCTTTTTCTATAAAACTTTCTTTAAATATAGAGTCTTCTTTAACTAGAACTTTTATACTATTCTATCTTAAGACTTTTACTTAAACTTCTAAGTAATAGTAAGCTCTTAAGTAGTAAGAACCTTATAAATCTTAGGAGTTTTATAGTATATAGAAGAAAGAAGACCTTTTTTATAAGAGTTTTAAGTAGGTTTTTATACTTTATAAGTTTTAAAAAGGTGTTATTTACTTATTAGCTAAGAAGATAAGCTTAAGAGATAGTAACTTATATTCTTAGTTTTCTTAACTTTAGTAATAATATAAGTAACTTCTAACTTATAAATAGTAGTATTTAGCTTATTAGCCTCTTTAGCAATCTTAAAAAGGATAATTATATACTTATTATAGCTACTTATAAAATAAAGGTTATAATACTTAAGGTTATAAGAATAATAATAGTATAAGTAGTTATTACTATAACTATTACTTATAATATATTAGAGATATTTTACTTTATTAAGTTTATTAATCTTGTAATTATAATTATTATTACCCTCTTTAGCTTTATAGATACTTAAGAATAGTTAGCTTATAAACTTATAAAGAAATAGAACTTATAGGACTTACTTTTCTACTTTTAAAATAAGAGAGGAATATTACTACTACTATCTTAATAAAGTTAAAGCTTAGAAAAAGTATATAAAGTAAACTTTAGAGATAAATAAGTTAATAATTTTATAAGATAAGAAAAGGAAAATATAAACTTTTTATAGACTTAAACTTCTCTTTAAAAATATCCTCTTTATAAGTAATAATAGCTTTATCCTAACTAGTAAGAATATATTTTAGTATATATTTATATTTAAAAAAAAGAAGAAAGCTAATTCTTAAGTTTTTATAATATTTAAGATCCCTAAGGATTAGTAAATCCTTAAGAGAGATCTAAAAGTAGTTAATTTAGCTATTAAGAATTAGGAGAATAGGCTTTATAGGAGCGTCCTCTATAGGAATAAGACCTTTAGGAGTAAGCTCTTTAGTAATAGGATCTTTAAGAGTAAGCTTCTTATTAATAGGATCTTAATAAGTAGGCTTATTAGTAATAGAGGTGTGATTATTAATAAGCCTATTAAAAATAGTATTAAGGAGGTACTTATAAGGATAGTTATAAGAGTAAGCTTTAAAAGGGGAGTCCTAATAGTTCTCTTTAAGAAAGTTTAAAGCTATAATATTCTTATTAGCGATAATAATATATAATAAATAGTAAATAACTTACTAAGCTTATTAAGTAACTCTTAAGCGTTACTAGTAATATAAGAGGTTTATTCTCTTATCTTAGTAGTATATTTAGCTTATATATAGAGGTAGTAATTATAAGTAGTTTTATAAGATATAGCGATTAAAGTCTTATAAAATAGAAAATAATTCTTAAGGTAATTAGGAAGGATATATAATCCTTATAAGGGGTTATTATAGTAAAAAGATAGAAAATTAAAGGATTATAGAAATATAAAAGGTTACGCGAGGGAAAGAAAAATCTTATATATACTTTAAGAAAAATCTTCTACTTTATTTATATTTAGATAGTTAACTACCTTCGTTTATAAGTATAAAGTATATAAGTTAGTACGTTTTATATATTTATAAAGCTAACTAAATATATTATAAGTTAAAGGGGCTTATTAAGGTTTTTTAAATTACACTATAGGAAGTAAGCTCTTAAGCTATTCTTTCTTAAGAGGGTACTTCTGATTTTATATATATAATTAGTTTTTATATATTATTTTTAGTTTATAAGCGTTTTTATATATATATAAAGTACTTTTAGCTGTTTTTATAAGCTAAGGGGGTATATAACGATTTATTTTATGATATATCCTCTACTTTATGTAGGCCCCTCAGTAAGCCTCACTAAGGAAGCAGGTTATATAACTAGTATAAGCCTCGTAAGCTTATGATTTAAGAACGCTTAGGAGGGTAACTTCTTCCTAAGTAATATACACCTTTTTATAAACTCTTTAGTCTCCTCTAACTGCTAGCTCTCAGCCTCTAGCTGTTCACTATGATTTTTACCTGCTTAGAGCGACAGACCTCCTAACTCCACGCCTCCTGATAATACACACAGCCTTCAGTCACATGATTATAACACCAGACAACTTCACAATCTTCAACTTCACTTCAGCAACAATATGGTTTGTGATTACTTAATTACTTAATTACTAACTACTAAACTATTAACCTATCCTCTCTCTTACATATCACCTGCGCTGCTGTTAAACACCATCTCTATCACTACTTTGCTATTTGCTAACAGCTGTGCTGTCGTTAGTAACGCTCTCTCTATTAGTTAGCATAAGGTGTACTTACTAATGTTCTCCTACTAGGCTTATGCTAGGGTTTAGGCTATATTTGCTTTAGCGTTATAGAGGGTTTATGTAAAGAAGGGCTACTCCTTAGGATAGTTAGAGATACGCATAGCCTCTACGCTAAGGCTATTAGGTCTTATTATTACTATAATCGCTTAATAGATAGGGTCCTTTAGAGGGGTATTACTAAAAGTTCTATCTAATATAACCTTAATAAAGCGCTTCTAATTAGGGATAGAGTATATACTAAACTTAAGGGTTTTATCTAGTATATAGATATTGTTCTATGTAGTGATATCCTTAGCTATATTCTTAAAGAAAGGTATACTTTATATAAGGTTAATATTCTTATATTCCTTATATAGTATAGATATTATGAAGCTTTAGGATTTATTATAGGTTAAAGAGGAAGAGGAAGAAGGATAGGTATAAAGCCCTGCGCTAGTAGAGTTTTTATGCTTCTAGCTGTGAGAACCTCTTCTGACGACCTCTTTAATTGAGGAGTTATCTCTCATGTAGTAGCGTTACTAAGCTATAAGAGCCTCAGTGACCTATTCAGCCCTAATATGATCAGCCCCACGCTGCGCAGCCAGCGCCGTTGCTATTCCGCTGGTCTATTCAGCTAGGGCGCACGTTTAACTTTATGCGAGGGTTTGCCTGCTAGTAGGAACGTATAGGGTTTCTATACTGTTTTCCTTAATTAGTAGAGGGCATAGGTTAAAGTGCCTATATAGTGTTTCCAGAATTGTGCCTGCATATAGGGTGAATTTTGCTGTAGTCTTTTTGCAGGGGGGGCTACGTTATAACTACAAACTCAACTGCTAGCTCTCAGCATAGGTTTTAAGTTACATAGGGAGTACTTAAAGAATCTTATAGGTTATATAGAAACGCTTAGTTTCTTATTGCTAAGAAAGATAGCAATATAAGGCTAATTAACTTATATATAGAGCTTAATCAGATTAGTATTAGAGATACCTTTATCCCCCTTAAGGCTAATAAATTCTCTAAAGACTTTACTAATTATAAGATTATAAGTTTTTTAAACTTATTCTCTAGATATAACTAGGTTTCTCTTAATAAAGAAAGCTAAAACCTAACTATATTTACTACTCCCCTTAGGCTATTTAAGATATACACCTTACTACAAAGCGTAATAAATTTAGTTACTTAGTTTATAAAGGTTATTATGAGAATCCTTTATAACCTTATCTTAAATATTTACTAGCCTTTTTTTGATAATATCCCTATTAGAAGGCTAAAAATAGTATATAATAATAACTAGCTTATTAAGCTACTAATGATATATTTATATATCTTTAAGTACTTCATAAACCTTAATATAGTACTTTAGAATCTTAAACTTACTAGTATTACTATCTCCCCTAAGAAATCTTGATTTTACTAGCTTACTATTAACCTTCTTAGGTATATAGTAAGTAGTCGGGGATATAAGCCTAACTAAAGTAAAGTTATTAAGATTCTTAAGTAGGAAAAGTATAATAACGTTATAGCTATTAAGAGCTTACTTAGAATTATTAGGTTCTACTATATATAGATTAAAGACTATAGTACTATTTTAGCCCTACTTATAAGACTTCTCTAAAAAGATATACCTTTTAAATAAAGCCTTAAGTAGTAGTTAGCTATAGAAACCTTTAAGCTCTATTTAATTAGCTTTCTACTACTTTAGCTTATTAATTATAATAAAGAAGTAGGTAAAATTTACCTTTCTACTAATATAAGCTCCAAGGGATAGGACGCTATCTTTAGGTAATATTATTAAGGTAAAAGATATATTACTAGGTATAAGAGTAAAATCTAAATAAGTATAGCCTTTAACTATAATATAGGTAAACTAGAGCTTTAGTTAGTCTTATTTACTCTTAAAAGGCTTTAAAATTATCTCTATAGAGTATAGTTTACTCTAGAGATAGATATAAAGGTTTTTATAGACTAGATTAGTAGTACTACTTTAGATTTACTAAGCATTATCCTTATATAATAGATTACTTAGATTAAGATATTTAACTTTAATATTTAATATATACTTAATATAAAAATAGTACTATAGATAATCTTTTATAAAAACTAACTAGAGAATCTAATATTGATAAAGCTAAATAGGAGGAAAACTTAGATAAGATAATTAATAACTTTATCTATACTATAGAGTTAGATAAGGATTTATACTTAAGAGGATAAGACTTATTAAGCTTTAAATAAGCTTAGTTTTAAAGATCTTAATAGATTACTAAATATCTAGCCTCTTTAAGCTAACTAAGTATAGTAGCTTAATATAACTTTAGTAAGTTTAAGTAGCGCGTAGTATAATATATCTTTTAAGATAATTTCTTGTTTTAGAAAAGTATAAAGATAAACCTTATACTGAGAAGAGTAGTAGATAATAAAGAAGAGTAAAAGAAACTTATCTATTATATATATATAGAAAGAGGCTATTATAGAAGGGATACTATATATATAAAGCTTAAAGAGTAGTATACTTAGGAAAATTGTAAAATATATAATATATATATTTTATAAGCTTTAGTAAAGTGATATATTATTATTATTTAATAAATAATAAATAATTAATATTATGTTTAAATCTTTGTTTAAGGTTTTTATAAAACTTTAATTATACTAAAAAATAGTATATTATTTATTTTTAATAATAATTAGAAATAGATAATAATCTATTTTTAGTATAATTACTATTAATAGTTATAGTTTAGCTTACTAACTAGCTTAGTAAAACGGATCAAAAGTGGGGAAATCCGCATCGTAAAAAGTATTTAAGGAGCTGGAATTTCCCTTCTCTTTTTCCTAGAAATCAACGCTTTTAATTCCTTTAAAAATTCGCCCCTTAAGACGCTATTTATTTTACAAAAATATATACTAAATAATAAGTAACTAGATAAAAAGCTACTTTCCTTATACTTAAGCTTAACTATATTAATTTAAAGATCCTTATACCTTTATTATACCTCTAGGCGTTCCTTTTTAGTATATCTATATAGACGTCTAGAAGATTAGTAACTACTTCTTAGCTAAAGCTTATGATATGTTAACTAGCTATATTAAAGCTTATTAGCTACTAAAGAATATCAACTTTAGGATAATAGCTAAGTTTATCTAAGAAGATATTATCTACTAGTATAGGATCTATAGGCTTCTTACTATTAATAGAGGCCTTAAAAATAAAAGGTTTGTTAAAAAGCTTAATTAAATCTATAGGGGATAACGTTTTATTATTTTAGTATATAACTTAAAAGTAAATAGACTTATTAAAAAGGGTTATTAGCCCCTTATCTACGCCTTAATAACTTAGTTAGACTTTAGTACTAAGAACTAGACTTTAGTCCTTTATATAGCCTTTTTTACTAATTAGACGTAAGTTAGGTCCTCTATTAGTTACTCCCCTTTTTACCTTATCTATAGATATAATCTAGTTACCTTAATTAAGATAAAAAGCATTACTTAGTAAGTACTAAACTAATTAAGAGCTATAGATATAGAAACTAAGCTTCTTTTATATATATAAATATTTAAACAACTTAATTCTAATTACTATATTACTCTTAAGTATATTATAAAGCAGCGCTATTAAGTAGCTAGAAACTATAATTAAAGAAATAAATATAGGATATAATACTAAAGGCTATAAGTAAGAGATATTATTCTTATATATAACATAAAGCTATCTATTAATAAGAGCTCTTTAAGTAAGCTTAATACTTATTAGCTTAGCTTCTTTTATATTTAGAGAATTTCTCTTTATATATCTTCTTACTTTCTAGAGATACTTACTAAGTTACTTATTAAGAGAACTATTACTAGTAACTACCTAAAGAAATTTATAGTAAATAAAGATAGCTATCTAAATAATATCTCTAAAATAGAAGTTTAACTAGACCTTAATAAAGCTATAGCTAAGGTCTTCCCTACTATAAATCAACTAGACTTTAATACGCTAAACCTAATAGAAATTCCTAGCCTTAATAAGCTTTCTACGCTAAAAGAAGTAGAGATAGATTATATTAAAGCTATAAAAGCGTAAATTAAGTAACTATAAGAATAAAATCAAACTTTATAAACTAAAATTAATAAATAGTAGAAGAAGAATAAGTTAGTAGTAAATATCCTTATAAAGGATAAAGAATTTAACGACTAATATAGGGATATAGAGGAGCTAAAAGATAGCTAAGTCTATATATTTATGAAGTTTTTATTTATTTTAAGTAAGTAACTCTATATATAATATATTTATTACTAGTTATTTATATTATTTTTATAATAATATGCTGCTTATATTATTTTTTTTACTTAAGATATACTTATTATAAAAGAAGGGGGGATATAAAAATAATAAAAGCTAACTATATATAAAAGCAACTAAGGCTGCTAGCTTTATATTATGAAATTTAACTAGTATTAACTATGAAAGCTAGACTAGTCCCCTCGCTTACTACTAATAACCTTTAGGTTATATGACTACTTAGAAATCATCACTTCAAACACTATAACAAGCTAAGTTAACTATCTTCCTCTAGCCGCCTCTATCTCTAAGGCTTCTCTAAGCTGCACCCACCCTTTACGCTATATTTAATCCGCGCCCATCTTCCTCTCCTCCGCCGTTCAGACGTCTACGCTATAATAGACAACATCTTCCGCCCTACTACGCAGTCTTAACATAGAGCCCTACTACTATTAGCTATACTCTTAATATGAGATTTACTCTTCCTAACTTACTAACCCCTTAGGCTACCTTAGCTATCTTGAGGAAGCTTATAAGGTATTTATAGGCGTTAGGATTATTATTAGTAGCCTTAACTATATCTATATTAATCTTAAAGCTATATAACTACTATAGATTGTTTTTATTAGCTATAGCTTTAAGTAAGTATAGCTAAGTAAATTTAAGAAGGGTTATCTTATTAGTATAAGTAAATAAACTATAGCTAGAGCTCTTAATATCCTTAACGTTAGTTTTATAGATTAAGTTATCTAGCTTAGCTTCATTTAGCTTATACTTATATTTAAAGGGGGAGAAGGATATTATAGTTACTATACGTATAGGAGGATGTGAAGAATAAGCTTAAGGCCTCATTCAAATAGTTAAATTCTTATACTATAGCTATAAGAACCCTTTTAGCTATAGTTATAAAGAGTTATACTATTAATTTTATACTTTTAAGTATAGGTTTAAGCTATCGCTAGGCTCTAGTTGAGAATACTATTAGCGTTCTATATTATAGATAACGCCTTTATAACGTTATAAATAACGCTTTTGCAAACGATAGCATTATAAATAACGCTCTTACTAGTATGTTTTGCTACTCTACTACCTGCTTACTTACCTACTTACCCTCTTCTATATAGCTAGGGATAAGTTAAGCTAAGCGTTAATAACTAGTTATACTAACATTTATTTGTTTACTTTATTAAGATTAAGTATAGGTTAAAATGCTATTATTAGGTTTTAGTACTATGAAAAAAAGTATAAAGTGAACTATAATACCTACTTATATAGGTTGACTAGACTGCTAATATAAAAGCAACTAAAAGCAACTAAAAACCTAAAAGAAACTAATATTAATCCCTAAAAGATTTAAATCTAAGCTAAACTAAATACCTCTCTAAGTACTCTAACTACTACCTTTTATATTAGCCTTCTCCTTTAACTCTACTACTATAAAGCTAACCTATTTATCTACCTTCTTATTAAAAATTTTATAAGAAATTCTAATAGAGTACTTCTATAATTAGTAGCTATATTTTAAAGCTAAAGTAGTAAGTTAGTTAATTAATAGTTTATACTACTTAGAGAAAGTTTTATTTCTAGGAAACTTATACTTAGAGTAGAGTATTATCTTAACTTCTCTACTTTCTTCTTAAGGAGCGCTATTAAGAATACTCTTCTTTTTATTACCTTTCTTAATATAGCCTACTTACTTAATCTCTTCTTAGTTATAATTAAGCCTATATAAATAAGAAGAGCCTTTCTTATAGTAAATATAGTTAAAATAAGCCCCTTCTTACTCTATTTAATAGGAAATATACTTTCAAAAAAGAACTAATACTATAACTTACTTACTACTTTAAGCTATCTTAAAGGATATTTTCACCTAGCGCTTAAAGTAGCTATTATAAAGCTAGAAGTTATAAGTATTATATATATAGATTAGTAAAGCTTTAATAGCTTTAGACCTATCTAACTTCTAATATAACTAGCTTTAAGGTTTAATACAACTCTCTATAATATAAATCTCTCTTAAGAAAAATAGCTATCTTTCTAGCGTTTATTCTTAGTTAATTAGCCTTATATATATAGTAGAAAACTTTATAAGTAAATATTAAAACCTTAATATAACTCCTTTAGCTCTCTTATTAACTATAAGCTTATAGATAAAGCTTATCTTATACTAAATTTAACTAATAAAACCTTTAATAAAAGTCTAAGAAAGAGAAAGAGAAGCTTATATATAAGTTAATAATAGGTTAGATAGGCTTAAGAAGAAGACTTACTATAAGAGATAGCAAGGTAATAAGCTTATATAAATAAAAAGCTCCTTCTTTATCCTTATAATTTATAGAACTTAGAATAAGAGAGAAGGGGAAAGGTTTATATATAAAGTTTAGAGTAGTATTATAAAAATAACTAAAGTTAATCTTAATATCTATATTATATTGCTTAAAGAGGTCTAATTATTATAGAAGGTTAATTAAGCTATAGTTTATAAAGATAGATCTATTATATAGAAGAAAGAAAAGATATAGCTAAATAGAAGAGGTGCGCCTTTTTATATTTAAAAGGAGGGGTAGTAAATAATAATAAATAGCAGTTATAACAATTAAAAGGTATATTTACTATAGTAACCTATTAATAGGATAAAAACTAATAACTTAAAGAACTTTTTACTACTAATTTAAGGTTATCTAAGCTAAAAAGGATGCGTTTATTTAAGTATAAACAGTAAAAGTAATAAGGAACGCGCTATCTAAAAAGTACTACTACTTATAAAAAGGAGGCCTACTACTCTAAGTATCTTATAATTAGTCCTCAAAAGTTTATTTTTACTTTAAGTAATCTACTACTATAAATATTAGCTTTCCCCTCTTAAATATATTATTATAAGCCTAACTAAGCTTTCTTTAACCTAAAAGTTACTCTAAGAAGTAAAACTAACTATTATAGTTAATAACTAATCTATCCCCCTTTATTTAACCTTTTAATAACTTAACCTTACCTAAAAACCTTATTAGTAATTATAATTAATCTAGTAATAATAAGCTAATATTACTTTTAGCAAACTACTTTATAAGCCTAACTAGCTCCTTTTATATCTAAAAAGTATAAAATTAGAAGGCGTATTAACTACTAATACTAAAAGCCCCTTTTACTACTATCTATAAAAAGAAGTATCTTAACTTAAATAACTTATAATAAACTACTTTATATATAATAACTTTACTCTTATAACAACTGCTTTTATATTTTACTTTAACACTTTAATTAAGCTTAACTACTACTTAGCTAGCCTAAAAATTATATTCTTTTCCCTCTTACTTACTTCTATTAAGGTATGATAGAAATTATTAGCCCTACCTACTAATGCTTTCCTTTATTATAAACTTTCCCCTTTAAACTACTTTTATTTTATAACTTTTAATTACTATATAACTAATAGACTATAAGCCTATTTAATTAACTTTACTCTTCTCTTAATAGTTCTTTCCTTACTTTATTAAAAAGAAAAAGAAATCCTATATAATATTAGGCTAAGCTACTCCTATATCCCTTTAGTCTCCTTCCTCTAGAGAGTATAACCTAAAGTCTTAGAAAGCTTACTAGACTATTTAGGATATTAACTAACTTAATAAGATCTAAAAGAAGCTCTTAATTTATATTCTATACTTCTATAGAGATTAATTAGTTTACTATAATATAACTACTTAGATGATTAATATATCTATTCTAGTTCCTCCTATAGGATAATATTACCTACTACTTAATACTTACCTTAACTACTCAAACTTTTCTAACTAAGAGCTAAGTAAAACTAGATTTATCTTACTTATTTAGCCTAGTAATCACCTTTTAGGAATTATCTTTAAGATAATTAAGCTACTTTAGTATTTTATTAAGCTTTGTAAGTTTAATAATATACTTAAGCTAGTGTAAGATAGAGACCTCCTAGCGTCTAAATAGATATATAGCTATAAAGATCTTATTAATATAACCTTAACTAAGTGCTAAAGATTTAGTTTCTTATATAATAAAGAAGGAAAGTTAAACTAGGGGATCTAAGAGTAAGGTATATAGTTAAAGTACTTTCTAGACCTTTATAATATATTAAGATTCTTATAAAGAGGTAATACTCTTCTAGAGGAGTATATTAAAGTAGCTTATAACTTAATTACTAAAGATATTCTTAAAGAATGCTATATAGTAATACTTATTATTCTAGTACCCTTCTATAAGAATCTTATTATATAGTACTCTAAGCTCTTAGTAAATAAGCTTATATTATATTATTTTATTATCTTTATAAAGAAGAATAAGAAAAGGTATTATATAAGCTTAATTATTAACTAATAGAATAGCTTATACCTCTATTTAGATAGTATATAAGATATTACTAATAAAGAGTAGAGTAGTAAGTCTAAGACCTCTTTTAAAGCTATAGTTAAGTTAGTCTATAACTAGTATAGGATTTATGTAACGGCAGGCTTATAAGTGATAGCTATCGCGCAATAAGTGCTAACCTAGATTAATTGACATTAAGTTACAGAAGGGAAAAGTCAGAAGTAGGGGCGCAGGCGCGTGAGGGCTCTATAGGCGCGCCTAGCATACTCACTATAGGTTATATACCTAGGTATATAACGCGCTCTAAGGCAGGCATAGCGCTAGCGCTATAATAGTACCCCCTTCCCTATAGGTTTCTATCTATAGAAACTACCTATTATATATATAAAAGCAAAAATCTCTTACCCTAAGGCTTCTATTTCTTTCCTATAGTAGTAATAAAATTAAAGATTAACTTAGTTTTATAAGAGATTAGATATTCTATACGTAGCTAAGGTTAGGATTAGCACTTATACTTTAAACCCTTAAGCGTTATATACTATTATTACTACTAGTATTATTATCCTTTAGTATATATTAAACCTCTATAGCTATATTATTATTATCTTATATAGGGGGCTTTTTATCTACTATAGTAGCATCTAGCTATAACTATAGGTTCTTTAGTAAGCCCTCTATAGCTAGATATATATTATAAAAAGCTTATATTATAGTAAGAGTATACTTAAAAGCCTCTATATTATACTATTTAGGGTTCTTATTATAGCCTAACTAATCAATATATTATTATAATTTCTACTAGTAAATTTATAATTATATAACCTTATTAACTTTAAACTTAAAGTTATTAGTATATTTAATAGGTAGTAGTAGTATAATATACTACTTTAGTAGTAAGTTATTACTAGCTTTTTATAGCTAGTTTAGGTTAAAAGTATTATATACTTAGTAGCTAGATAGTAAATCTATAACCTAAGTACTTTTAAAACCTATTACTTTAATCTTATATAATCTATCTTAAGGTATTAATAGTTTTAACTAAGTTAGAGAGTACTAGCCTTTTATTAATACTTGAATTAAGTTACTTATAGTGAAGTTATTTAGATAGTAGCTTTAGTTTACTATATATATATACTAGCATTAAGTAATAGCTATCTATTTTAAAGTAATATGCTAGATATTATATATTTAGCTAATTATAGTTTAAGTATCCTTATAGTTAAGTTTATTATAAGTATTATTAAATTTTATTATATACTTACTTTAGTTATAGCTTATTCTTAGTTTTTAGCTTTATTTAATCTTAAATAGTAATAGGTTTATAACTTTACTAGGGAGATAGGCTTATATAAAGTTAGCTATAGGTAATAAATTACTTTAGTTATTTATATACTTATTAACTAGGACCTATAAGTGTTACTAAAGGTATTAGTTTATAACTTCTATCTACTTATTAGTCTATAAGTAACCTATTATAGAGAGGTTAATTTATATACTAGTAATTTTATAAAGTTTATTCTAGAAACCTAAGATAAACTAAGCTTCTTAGTCTAATATAATCTTATTAGAGAAACTAAAATATAGGAATATATAATAGAAAAACATCTAAGCTATATCTTTTATAGTAACTATCTTATAGTAAGAAACTAAAACTAAACGTTTAGAAAGATAGTAAATTATAACTTAAATAGTATTAAAACTATAGTAATCCTTTAGTAAAGCTATAAAGTCTATTATAATAAATTACTAGGGCTATATAGGGATTAGTAGGGGCCGCTGGCCTTATATTATGAAATTTAACTAGTATTAACTGCGAAGGCTAGACTAGTCCCCTCGCCTACTGCTAACAACCTTTAGGTCATATAACTACTTAGAAATCATCTTCACCTCCACGCTCCTCCATTAGTCAGTCCATCAGGACTTTAAACACCATAACAAGCCTCAACCGTCTTCCTCCAGCCGCCTCTATCTCCATTAGTCTCCTCCATCTCTCACGCTATATTCAATCCACGCCCATCTTCCGTCAAAGTCTCCTCCGCCATTCAGACGTCTACGCCGTGAGCTCCACTAGGCGCAGGGGCCCTAAGGCCTCCATGCCGTCGCGCCATTATAACGTCTTCTGCCCTGCTACGTAGTCTCAACAGCCCTGCTACTATCAGCTATACTCTCAACATATTCACCCTTCCTAACTTACTAACAAGCGCTCAAGCTACCTTAGCTATCTCAAGGAAGCCTATAAAGTAATCATAAGTATTAAGATCGTTATTAATAACCTCAACTATCTTCATATTAATCTTAAAGCTATATAACTCTATTATATCGCTCTTATTAGCTATCTTAAGCAAGTACTTCTAAGTAAATTTAAAGAAGGTTTTCTTATTAGTAAAGAGAAGGTTACTAAACTTAAGTTTGTAGTTACGACGCAGCCCCCCCGCAAAAAGACTACAGCAAAATTCACCCTATATGCAGGCATAATTCTAGAAACACTATATAGGCACTTTAACCTATGCCCTCTACTAATTAAGGAAAACAGTATAGAAACCCTATATGTTCCTGCTGGCAGGCAAACCCTCTGAACATCACAAAGTCGAACGCGCGCCCTGGCCGAATAGACCAGCAGAACAGCAACAGCGCCAGCCGCGCGGCGCGGGGCCGGCGGCGCCGCACGTAGCAGGGCCGATCACATCAGGGCTAAACAGGTCACTGAGGCTCTTATAGCCTAGCAACGCTACCAAATAGAGATAACTCCTTAACTAAAGAGGTTGTTATAAGAGGTTCTTATAGCTAGAAGTATAAAAAGCTTTGCTACGCGTAAGGCTTTATACCCTTCCCTCTTCCTCCTCCTCACTAACTTATAATAAATCCTTTATAATATTTATACTATATAAGGAATATAAGAATACTAACCTTATACTAGGTATACCTTTCTTTAAGAAGATAGCTAAAGATATTACTATATAGAATAATATCTATATACTAAATAAAGCCTTTAACTTTAGTAAATACTCTAACTTTAATTAGGAGTACTTTATTATATTAGCGTTAGATAGAGCTTTTAAGAATACCTCTAAAAGGGACCCTCTCTACGCTATAATTAAGGTAATAAATACCCCTAATAGGCTTAAGGTAGAGGCTATATATGTCTCTAGCTATCTTAAGGAGTAGCCCTTCTTTGCGCAAACCCTCTGTAATACTAAGGCAGACGCAGCCTAGGCTTAGGCGTAAGCCTAGTAGGGGAACATTAGTAAATACGCCTTACGCTGAATAGAGAGAGCGTTACTAACGACAGCATAGCTATAAAGGCGTCAGCTAACCTAATTGAACAAGAAGAATAGCAGATAGCAAAGTAGTAATAGAGATAGTGTTAGCAGCGTAGGTGATACATAAGAGAGAGGATAGGTTAATAGTTTAGTAGTCTGTAGTAATTAAGTAATTAAGTAATTATAAACTATATTATTACTAAAGTGAAGTTAAAGATAGTGAAGTTGTGTGCATATATAAGTGCGGCTGAGGTTAGGAGAGGGATGTGGTTAGAGACTTAGGAGGTCGTTAGAGATCATGTGACCGAAGGCTGTATGTATTGTTAGGAGGCGTGGAGTTAGGAGGTCTGTCGCTCTAAGCAGGTAAAAATCATAGTGAACAGCTAGAGGCTTAAAAATGAATTTATACTCCTAAGTTACTTCTAGTTCTTTTAGTAATTATTTATAGAGTAGTAAGTACTATAACCTATTCTAGCTACTTTCTATAAGCTTAATCTTATAGTTATATAGCTAGTATAATACTAGTTTATTACTAGTAGCTTTACTAAAAATATCTACCTATAGTTATAGTTTTAGTAGTAGTTTCTCTCTAACTAAGTACTAGGTTTCTTCTATATTATTATATGATAGGTCTTCTATAGTGCGTTTCTTAGCCTTCTTACTATTAATTAGCTTATTAAGTTTATATAGTAATATAATGCTAATTTCTATAACCTTATATCCTATCTATTATTTAAAAGATAATATATTAATAATTAGATTTAACACTAGTTTAATAGGTATAGCTTTAAATAGCGCTAAGTCCTATAGCTATAGTAGGCGTTTTTCTTTATACCAGATAGTTTTACCCTATAAGGTACGCTTTATCTTATCTATAGATTTAGTAGTATCTTCACGTTATATATAAGATAGTAGTTTAAGTTATTTAAATATTTTAACTAGCTAGGATACTATCTTCTTATTATAAGCTATAGCGTTTATTTCAAAAGCCTTCTAATAACGCTCTACGTTAAGCTAATATTCTAGATCTATCTTATTAAATATAAGCAGATCCTCCGCCTACTAAATAATAGTTAATAGAAAATCCCTAAGTAGGGGTATATCTTCTAGCTAGCTAAAGCGTTAGTAGTATATATTTAAGGATATATTATAATACTTAAACTACTAATAACTAAATATTAAGTTATATTATCTAATATTAAGCTATAAAAAAGGTATCTTTATAAGGACCCTATAGTTAATATATAAGTTAATAGTCTATACTATATCTATAGCGTCTAATTATTTACTATTAAATCTAGATATAAAGATAGGTTATTCTAATATATACTAGGAGGCTTAGTAAAAGTCCCTTAGTAGTATTTATAGGTATAGGTATATAAATCTATAACTATTTACTCTAGTATTAAGTAATATATATATAAGAATACTATATCTATTATATACTATAATAAGTTCTATCTTAAGGAGCTATCTACCTATTAGGTATTATAAGTTAATAGATAAAAGTATAAAGTATATATCTTATATACTATTATTCTCCCCTAGCTAGAAGTCTACTTTAACTAGAAGTTCTAGTTTTCTAAGCTATTATAATAGCCCTTAGTAGGTTCTTTAAGCTCTATAATATTTATAGTAGCCTTCTTTATAAAGTACTCTCTAGAGTAGTATCCTAGCTTACTATAACTATAGTAGGTACTAGAGGCTTTTAAGGTTTTATATAGCTTAATATCTATATAGTTCCTAGTCTTATTAATACTAGTATATATTCCTCTAGTACTAAGGCTAGAACTAAAGCTAGTAGTAGTAGTAAAGTGTAATTTAATACTAAAGGTAGTATAAGTAGTACTAAAGTAGCCCTTATTCTTCTTATAATTAGTATTTATAATATTAATAACCTTAGTAATATAATCTAAGTACTAATAGAAGTTATACTACTCTTCAGCTAGGTATTAGTTAATAATAGTATTCTAGATTTATAGTAGTAACTTATCGTAGAATATATAGCGCTAGTAGTTTTTATAAACCTTAGCCTCATAAGCCTTCTAAATATAAACGTTATATTACGCCTAGATATTACTATATAAAATAGTAATCTTATTAAGGTTATAAGAAGTATCCTTAATATATATAGCGCTAGTATAGTTATTCTATAGCTACTAGATTAAAGCCTTAACGCTCTAAATCTCACTAATATAAATAAGTAGTAGTAACACTAAATTAGTAGTATTACTGCTAATATAGGAGGTAATATAATCTAGCCTCTCACTATTAAGGTAGTTACTTATAGCCTTAAAGCGTATTCTAAAGTAGTATAGCTAAAAGTTAAACTAAACATAAGGTTCTTACTATTATATCTATCCTAAATACTAATAAAAATAAGGATTTCAGTAAGCTTAAATAAAGCTATAGAAGAAGTTTTACTAAATATAATTAAGATAAGTATTCCCCTATAGAAGTAGTAGTTATTATCCTTAACTAGCTAAAGGTAGTAGGTTAAAGTAGTAATTATAGTATTAGTTATATTTCTAAGGGGCACTAGTATATTAGAACAGTTAGATAGATATCTAAGTAAGTAAGATTAGCTACGCTTAAGGGAGATATTAAGGTATATAGTAAGCTTAATAGATAACTACTTCTTAAATTCTCTAAGCTTTATGACCTAGGTCTAGAGGGTAGTTTTCTCTATAATAAAAACGTTAATTTAATACTAAAGATTACTATTCTAAGCTTTAAAAGTAGTAACTTTACGCTAGTTATTAGTATTAAATAGGTTTATAAATAACTAAGTAGTACGTTTAGCCTTTAGTATAGTTATCTCACTATTTAGAGCCTTACTTTTAGGCTTAAAGGGCTTTAATCTTAGATCGTAAAGAAGATTCTTTAGTAGCACCTTTATAGGAGATATCTACTATAAACTTATTAAAAACGTCTATATAAAACTTAAGCTATACTACTTACTAATAAAAGGACTTAACGTTATTAGTAATATAAATAAAGTTAGTATAAAGTATCTAAGCCTCCTAGCCCTAAATAGTATACTACTTAACTTAGTTAGTAACCTAAGTAAAGAGATTCTTAAGGTTATTATTATACGCTTTCTTAAATACTTATTAGTCCTATAAATACTTATTATTATCGCTAAAAAAGTTAGAATCCTTAATAATAAAGTTACTACTATCAAACTACTTATATATAATTTTTATATAGTAAATATAGTTAGTAGTAGTAATCTTAAGTAGAAGGTCCTTAATAAGCTATACTCTAATAGGATATTTAAGATCTATAGTAGTAATCTCTAGTATAAGGCCCTAGGTGCCCTTAAGTATTATATGTATATATTAATAGCGCTCCTTTAGCTACTTTAAGGACTTAAGTACCTCTTATATATTTAGGATAAAGTATAAGCTACTTATAATACTATAGCTATAATAGCGCTTAACTAAGCTATCCTTATTCTTATTACTTTTATATACTATATCTAATTAATATAGGGGGTATATAATTAATTAAATTAATAAGGATATAATAAGAGGAGGTATATCGTTAGCTACGCTTATAGCGTTTCTCAGTTAAGTTACTCTTAACTATATATATAGGGTTTATATAATAGGGTTTTTCGCTATAGATCAGTAGTTAATACTTCTAGGAAAAGTTAATATTATACTTCTATTACTAGAGATAAATTAATTAATAAATAAACTTAATATACTATAACGGCAGGCTTATAAGTGATAGCTATCGCATAATAAATACTAACCTAGATCAATTAATATTAAGTTACAAAAGGGAAAAGTCAGAAGTAGGGGCGCGGGCGCGTAAGGGCTCTATAGGCGCGCCCAGCATGCTCACCACAGGTCATATGCCTAGGCACGTGACGCGCTCTAAAGCAGGCATAGCGCTAGCGCTATGACATTTATAAAACTTTACTAGAGACTTAAGATCTTATTAATTATACTTCTTCTATCATCCCTTAACTTTAAATCTAATTAAAAGAGGATATATAAAAGTATAGCCTATATACTATAGACTTTATTAGATATATCTTTTAAGAAGGGGTTTATAATATTAAGACGTCTTATTTAAAAGTTACTATAGATAACTAATACGTAAACTTAGACCTTTATAAGAACCTTTTTAACTATTAGGTTAAGCTTATTACTAAAGAATTTAAGCTTTATAGCTATTTAATTAAAGTCTTAAGGCTAAAACTAAGAGAAAGTTTAAGATAATAGCTAAAGTATAGAATAGCTAATATATTATAAGATAATAAAGGAAGATAGTAAGATATAAAGCTTATTTAGTCTAATTAAACTTTAGTTATTTGAGAATCTATTAGAGTTAAAAAAGGGGAGGAAAAGCCTTAATAAGTAACTTATAACTTTAGAAATATAGTTTATAATAATAACCTAAACTTTTCTATTTTTATTAATAATATAACTAGAAATTAATACTTTAGGTAAAGCTTAAGAACGACTAAGGACTTATAAGTTAGGATAGAAAATAATAGGAGAGAACTTTACTATACTAAAGTAAAGAGAAGGGTTAAAAAACTTAACTTACTTAAAGTAAGTAGACTAAGTAACTTAACTTTAAGGTAGTTCTTTATTATTCAAGACGACCTAATTAAAGATATAGCTTAAGCTATTATACCTTAAGACCCTTTCTTAACTTTAATTATACTAGAAGGATAGTTAGTATTTAATATATACTATACTAAAGAAATCTAAGAGAAAGATTATAATAATATTTAAGTTAAAAGGGAGTTAGTAGTTAGACTAGTTACTAGCTAAAATAGTAGAAGGTATAAGTTTAAAGTTAAGTATGATATTAGATATATAAAGTAAAGCTAGTTAAGTCTTCCTCTTTTTACTTAAAGAAAGACTTAGGGGATATATAAAAGGAGGTAGGGATTTAAAATTTTTAGTATTTTAACTTTAAAGTAATAAGTTATATAGATAGTTTTATAAGCGTTAAGCGTCATTATAAAGGGAAATAGCTTATATAAGTAGATAGAGGCTTAGTTAGCTTTTCATAAAAAGGATAAAGAGGAATTAAGAAAAAAATATACTTATTTTTATAAAATCCTTATTTCTCTTTAATAACTTTAGTAATTAGTTTTCTAAGGGGGATATTAAAATCCTTTAGCTTAATTTATAGTAAAAATCTACTAAGTTCTACTTTTTAAAAATTAAATAAAAATAGGCGTTTTTAGACTCTTTTAGCTTTAGTTAGCCCTATTTTTTATTCTTTTTCTTAATCTATACTATACCTCTTAGCTTATTTAAAGCTAAGAAGGGGTAGAATATTATAGGGATAATACTACTAAATTTCTTCTTAGTAGTTTATTTTCTCTTAAGAGGTTATATAACTTAAGGGATAAGAATAATAGAAGTTATAGATAAAGTATAACTTAATTAAGCTTATATTTATGCACTTATCTTTATATCTTTTATAGTTAGCTAGAAAATCGATATATAAGTGCTTAGGTATTTTTAGGGGGTTTTCCCTTAAAGTAGGGTGCCTAATATAATTAATTAGTTTTCTCTTTTACCTTATTGTAGTACTTTTAGGTGAATTTAAGGAGGGTTTTTTTATTAGTAAAGAGAAGGTTACTAAACTTAGAGTCTTTAACTTTATTAATATTAGTTTTATAGATTAAGTTATTTAGTATAGCTTTACTTAGCCTATATAGAGTTATAATAAGTAAGAAAAATAGGAAAGTTATTATAGTTATTATATATATAAGAGGATATAAGGAATAAGCTTAAAGCTTTATTTAAAGTAGTAGTTAAGTTATTATACTATAGCTATAAGAACCTTTTTAGCTATAGTAGTAAAGAGTTATACTATTAAGTTTATACCCTTAAGTTTAGGTTTAAGCTATTACTAAGCTTTAGCTATATTAGCTATAAGTGCTATTAGCGTTCTACATTATAGATAACGCCTTTATAATATTATAAACAATATTTTTATAAATAATAGTATTATAAACGACGCTCTCGCTAGTATATTTTACTGCTCTACTACTTACTTACCTACTTACTTACCCTCTTCTACTAGGGATAAGTTAAGCTAAGCGTTAATAACTAGTGATATTAAGATTTATTTATTTGCTTTACTAAGATTAGGTATAAGTTAAAGTGCTACTATTAGGTTTTAGTACTATGAAAAAAAGTATAGAGTAAACTGCGATACTTACTTATATAGGTTGACTAGACTGCTAATATACTTAGAAACTATATAAGATTATAGAAAGGAGATATATAAAAAAACTTACTAGCTATTTTAAGTTATATAAGTAGCTATACTTAAGCTCTTTAGACTACTCTTATAAGAATAGTTTATAGTTTTTTCAGTTAATAAACCTTAGAGAGTACTATTTAGAAACTTTATCTTAGAATAACTACTTAGTAAATACTTATATAACGTCTAGTTTTAATAATAAACCTTTTAATCTCTAAGGAACTTAGTATTATAATTATAAGAAATATAGATATATTTCTCTTAATTATATTAAACCTTATATATAGCTTATAAATAGTAACTAAAACTTAAACTTAAGAAGAGGTAGGATTAATACTATTATAATTCTTTATATAACTAATATTAAAGACTTAAGAAATAAGTAAGTATAAAAGTAACTCTAAGGAGTATTATACTAAAAATTACTTTAGTTCCTATAAAATAGACTATTAAAAGTTAAGTAATTATACTCTAAGTATATAATAAAGTTAAATTAGTAGTTAATATAGATATTTATACTATAGTTAACTTTATATAGGAAGACCTTATAGAGAAATTCTTATTAAAGGAAGCTATTAGGATTATAGCTTTAAAGTTAGTAGACTTCTAAAGAAGACTTATACTCATTAATAAGGTTTAATAGCTTACTTTTTTCCTAATTTATAGCTAAAACTACTTATATAAGATTTACTAAGTATTTATTATTAGTCTATAGTTTAAAGGAGTAAGAGATATTTTCTTATTAAATAACTTAATAAGTAGAGAAAGTATCTATATAAATACTTATACTTATACTTAGTTATATAACTATATTTTATTTATTAAACTAGAAGTAATAATATAAAAGATTATAGAAAATAGCTAAAAAGTTTATATAATATACTTAATAGGAGTATTAGCTTTCAATAAAAAGGATATTAATACTTTAAGTAAAGGTTTATTAATAAGAAGTATAAAAAAAAGATCTTTAAAGAACTCTAACCTTTTATTAACGTTTTTAATAAAAAAGCATAAAGAAAGTCTTTAAACTAAAAGAAGTAGTATATTATATTAAGCTAAAACTTAGTAAAAAACCTCTATATAAACTAATATACTTTATATTAATAGAATAGCTATAAACCTTTATTAAATATATTTAAGAAATAGAAGTAGCTAGATATATCTATTACTTAACTGGCTCTATTGAAATATTAGTCTTATTTATACTTAAAAAAATAGTAATTTATAGTTATATATAGACTATAGAGGACTAAATAAGATTATGATAAAAAACTAATATATTCTACTACTAATTAGTAAACTTCTAAATAGACTTATTAATATAAAGTTTATTTTTAAAATTAATTTAAGTAAGATATACTATAGAATTATAATTAATAAAGTAGATAGATAGAAGACTATATTTAAGACCTAATATAGGTATTTTAAGTATATAGTAATACTATTTAGGCTTACTAATACTCTAGTGACTTTTTAAGTATATATTTACTAAATACTTACTAACTTTTTAGATATTTATTATGTTATATACTTAAATAATATTCTAATTTACTTAGATATTAAAGAATAATATATAAAAAACCTATATATAGTTTTATATTACTTAAAGGTTAATAAGCTATTTATAAAACTAAAGAAGTATAACTTCTACTAAATAGAAGTAGATTTTCTTAGGTTTTATATTACTTAAGATAATATTAAAATAGACTTAGATTAAGTTTAAGTAGTTACTAAATAGCTAGTATTAAAGTTTTTTAAAGATATCTAAGTCTTCTTTAGCTTTTATAACTTTTATTATAAATTTATCATAAAATACTTTTATATTATAACTTTTATAAATAGTATACTAAAAGGGAGCTAAAATAGTATAAAGTTAAAAGCTTTTATTTAGATAGGAGAGATATAAACAATATTTAAAATACTTTAGAGAACGTTTATTAAAGCTTTAATACTAAAATATTATAACTTAGCATTAGAAACTAAGGTTAAGACTAATATATCTACTTAAGTAGTATCTAGTGTATTTTTATAGAAGTATAATACTATCTAATATTTAGTAACTTTTTAGTTAAAGAAGTTTTTAAATATAGAAAAGTATTAAGCTATAAAGTAGTAAAAGCTCTTTATTATTATAGAAAGCTTAAACTACTAAGTATAATACTTCTAAAACCTCTTAGAGAAATTCTTAGTATTTATAGACTATATAGCGCTAAAGGGAGTACTTATTATACTTATATATAATATTTATAGAAAACTTATATAATAGGTTTATTACTTATTAATATTTAATTTTAAAATCTAATATAAATTAAAGGTTATTAATCTAATAATAGACTTTTATAATACTTTAACTATATAGTAAAAAACTTTAAAGTAGATAATATACTTTCTATTTTTAGGAAGAAACTTAAACTTATTAACTAGTTTTTAGTAACTAATTACTAATATACTACTAAGCTTAAAAGAATTATAGATACTATAAAAACTTATATTTAAGCTATTTAGTAAAATATATAAGAACTTTACTAGAGGCCTAGTTTTAAAATTAAAAGATCCTTACTTTTAAGTTAGTACTACTTTATAACAAGTACTAATAATCTACTATATTAATATGTATATATTAGTATTATTACTTACTTAAAATTATATATAGATACTATACTAACTACTTTATAAGAAAATAGTAAAATACTATACTAACTACTTTATAAGAAAATAGTAAGATACTAGAAAACTTAGAGAGAACTAAGGTTATTATACTAAAGTAGTATATCTTATATATTATAATAAAGAAGTTTATTTAAGATAAGATAGTATATATATTATAACTAGGCGTAAATCTTAAATAAATAGTTAGAGGACTATAAACTAAAAACTACTTCTATAGCGAACTTATAACTAAGGTTTACTAATATACTAAAGAATATTAAAAGTACTAACTTAATAAGAATAATATCTTTTAGTTTAGAAAAAAACTTATTATCCTAGAAGAAAGATTCTTCTACTATAAAATCTTAAAAAACTATTATAATACGCTTAAATTAAGGTATATAGGAGTAAATAAAATAGTAGAACTAATTCTATAAAAGTTTTATTAGCTATATTTAATAGAAAATATATAGTAATATGTTATTAAATACTTATACTACTGAGGAGTATATATACTATAGTATAAGCTATATAAACTACTATAAATACTAAAGTTACTAGTATATTTATTTTAATAGATTTCCTTAGACTTCTTAACTAATTGACTAGAAAATTACTAAAATATTAACATTATATATAATATAATCTTAGTAGTTATATATCAAATAACTAAAGTAACTTATTTTTTAGTAATAACTAAGTAATTATATACTATAAACTTAGTGAGGATTTTATACTAAGAGATTAAATACTAATATAGTATACTTAAAGCTATTATTAATAATGAAAATAAGTTAATTACTAACTAGTTTTAATAAAATTAAACTAAAACTTAAGATATAGAAAAGTATATCTCTACTATATAGTACTTATAGATAGATAAGTAGACTAAAAGAATATACTAAACCTTAATAGTATACTTCTTAAAGTTTAATAAAAGTTTATATAACTAGTAAGTAATATAGTTAGTTAAAGCTAAATTTTTATATAATAATAATAAATATATTACTATTAGTATATCTTTATTTAAAGTTTTTATAGGTTACTACTTTTAAATAATTAACTACTACTTATTAAGTATTAAAGTTAAGATTTAAAGAGTTAAAAAAAAGCTTAAAAAACTAATAGAAGTTTATTAAAAAATAACTAAGAACTAGTAGTATATAATAGAAATATAAGCTAGGAATACTAATATTAAAAGAAAAGTATAATTTTATAGTATGAAAGATATTATAAAACTTTTAATAAAGAAATTCTATGCTAGGGATAAGTTAAGCTGAGCGTCAACAACTAGTTATACTGAGATTTATTTGTTTACTTTATCGAGAGTAAGCATAGGTTAAAGTGCTGCTATTAGGTTTCAGTACTATAAAAAAAAGTATAGAGTGAACTGCGATACCTACTTATATAGGTTAACCAGACTGCTAACATAAAGAAATTCTATTTTATAAAAAGTTAGTAAAAACTTACTTTATAATTTATTCTTATACTAATTATAGAAATTATAAGCTTTAACGTCTATAAGGTATAGTTTCTAGAAAAGTATAATAAAGTATATAATATTTTCTCTATTACTTTACTAAAGCTATAGTATAGCTAAGAGCTTATTAAAAGATAGCTTTTAAACTTAAAAGAGGACTTTAAAGAATAAGAAATTAAAGATATTATATTATAGAAAAAAGTACTAATAAGCTTCCTATATTTAGTTAAGTAAAAAAGCTAGTTAGTAGAATATAATACTTAGGAACTTAAAGAATACTTAGTAAACGTTTTATAAATCTTTATAAAATTTAAAAAGTAATAATATAAGTTATATTATAAATAGAATAATAGGCCTCTAGCCGTTCACTATGATTTTTACCTGCTTAGAGCGACAGACCTCCTAACTCCACGCCTCCTAACAATACACACAGCCTTCAGTCACGTGATCGTAACTCTCCTAACCTCAGCCGCACTTACATATACATATCACACCAAACAACTTCACAATCTTCAACTTCACTTCAGCAACAATATAGTTTATAATTACTTAATTACTTAATTACTAACTACTAAACTATTAACCTATCCTCTCTCTCGCGTATCACCTACGCTGCTGTTAAACACTATCTCTATTACTACTTTACCATCCGCTAATCTTCTTATTCAATTAGGTCAGCTAACGCCTTTACAGCTATGCCGTCATCAGCAACGCTCTCTCTATTAGTTAGCGCAAGGCGCACTCACTAATATTCAAGCCCTACTAAGCTTATGCTAAGGCCTAGGCTGCGTTTACCTTAGTGTTATAGAGGGTTTGCGCGAAGAAGGGCTACTCCTCAGGATAGCTAGAGACGTATATAGCCTCTATACTAAGGCTATTAGGTCTTATTATCGCTATAATTACTTAGTAGATAGGGTCTCTTAGAAGGGTATTACTAAAAGTTCTATTTAATATAACTTTAATAAAGCGTTTCTAATTAGGGATAGAGTATATACTAAACTTAAAGGTTTTATTTAATATATAGATATTATTCTATATAGTAATATCTTTAGCTATATTCTTAAAGAAAAGTATACTTTACGTAAGGTTAATATTCTTATATTCCTTATATAGTATAGATATTATAAAGGATTTATTATAGGTTAATAAGAAAGAGGAAGAGGAAGAAGGATAGGTATAAGGCCCTATGCGTAGCAGAGTTTTTATACTTCTAGCTATGAGAACCTCTTCTAACAACCTCTTTAGTTAAGGAGTTATCTCTTATGTAGTAGCGTTTGTAGAACCTCACTAGAAAGTTTAGCGAAGCTATCGCTAGGCTATAAGAGCCTTAGTAACCTGTTCAGCCCTAATGTGATCAGCCCTACTATATGCGGCGCTATTGCTGTTCTACTGGTCTATTCAGCCAGGGCGCGCGTTCAACTTTATATGAGGGTTTGCCTACTAGCAGGAACGTATAGGGTTTCTATACTGTTTTCCTTAATTAGTAGAGGGCATAGGTCAAAGTACCTATATAGTGTTTCTAGAATTATGCCTGCGTATAGGGTGAATTTTGCTGTAGTCTTTTTACAGGGGGGGCTGCGTTATAACTACAAACTTAATAAATAGAATAATAAGTAATATAGAAATAAAAAAATTTAATTAATAATGAGAAAACTTCTAAAAACTATTTTAAAAATAACATATAAACTTATAAATATCTAATTAAGAACTCTTAGAAGAAAATCTATTATATATTTACTAAGAATTACTAAGAATTATTCTCTAAGTTACCTAAATCCTTACTAATAGTATTATTATTAAGACTAATATTAATATTATTTCTATTATTACTACTTTTATTTTCTAAAAACTTATCTTTATCTCTAAAACTAATAAAGTTCTCTAAAACTACTAAAACTAAAACTACTAAGTCCTAACTAAGTACCCCCTAAAGGAGAATTTAAGTAAAACTAAATATAACTAACGCTATAAAAAGGATATAGAGCTAAAATTACTAATACTTGTACAACTAGTAAAACTATACCTAATAATTAAATAATTATTCTTATAACTATTAATCACATATTAATATAACTAAAAGGAATAAAGTAACTACAACTTTATCTAATTAGAACAAAAAGTATAATCGTATAAATTACCTATTATAGTAATTCCTACGATTAGCTGAAACGAACGAAAACTATATATTAGGTTAGTTACTATAAAAGGTATATATTAACAGAATAATAATTCCCTAAAGTTAATAATACAGTTATTATTAACTAAAGTTAATATTAAGTTAAGATTTAAAACCAAAACAACAGAAACTAATAATCTATAATAAATCTAAGAACTATAACTATAATAATACTATAGATCTAGAATATCCGAATCAGATCAAATAAAGCCGTAATAATTAACTTTATAGTAAGGTTTTTATAGTTAATTACCTATTATAGTAATTACTTAATTAAGTAATTACCTAATTAAGTAAAGGTTTACGAGGAAAAAATGTATTATATATATGATAGATTTTTCCACTTAGAACAGATTTTGAGGAAGCAAGTAATTTAATAGTTTTATCTATTTAACTACTACTACTACCTATTACTACTACCTTTTACCTATTATCACTATTATTAGTATTATTTCTTTTATATTAATAATAACTATTTATACTAGCTATAAATAGTTATTCTTGATTATTAGGAATTCTATTATAATAACTAACAAAACGAAAAGTTTCCCCCTTTTGCTATATTATATAATATTCCTACCCCTAATAATATTACTTCAATTATATACGCTTTTACACTTTAGCTAAATAGACTAGTAGAATAGTAATATCGCTAGCTATATAGCGTAAGGCTAGTAGCGCTATATATAGTAAAGCTAATTATATTAAGGCTAAATAGGTTACTAAGGCTTTTATAGCCTAGTAATACTACTATATAAGAGATAACTCCTTAATTAAAGAGGTTATTAAAAGAGGTTTTTATAGCTAGAAGTATAAAAACTCTACTACTATATATAAGGCTTTATATCTATCTCTTTTCCTCTTCGTCTTCCTTATTAACCTATAATAAATGTTTTATAATATCTATACTATATAAGGAATATAAGAATACTAACTTTATATAAAGTATACCTTTCTTTAAGAATATAACTAAAGATATTACTATATAGAATAATATCTATATATTAAATAAAACCTTTAAATTTAGTATATACTTTATCCTTAATTAGAAGTACTTTATTAAAGTTATATTAAATAGAGTTCTTAGTAATACCCCTCTAAAAAACCCTATTTACTAAGTAATTATAGCGATAATAAGACTTAATAGCTTTAGTATAGAGGCTATATATATCTCTAGCTATCTTAAGGAGTAGCCTTTCTTTATATAAACCCTCTATAATACTAAGATAGATATAGCCTAAGCCTTAGTATAAGCTTAGTAGGGATTAATAAGTATACTTTATACTAAATAGAGAGAGCGTTGCTAATAATAGCATAGCTACTATAAAGGTGTTAGCTAGCCTAATTAAATAAGAAGATAATAATAGTAATAACTTATTAGCAGATAGTAAAATAGTAATAGAGATAGTATTTAATAGCAGTATAAGTAATACGTAAGAGAGAAGATAGGTTAATAGTTTAGTAGTCTATAGTAATTAAGTAATTAAGTAATTATAAACTATATTATTACTAAAGTAAAGTTAAAGATTATAAAGTTATTAATATATATGTATAAGTATAGCTAAGGTTAGGAGAGCTAGTTAGAGACTTAGGAGGTCGTTAGGGATTATATAACTAAAGGCTATATATATTATTAGGAGGCGTAGAGTTAGGAGGTCTATCGCTCTAAGTAGGTAAAAATCATAGTGAACAGCTAGAGGCTAAAAGAAAGTAAGTATAGTAAATTAATAATAATAGTTACTATTTAATAGTCTAAATAGCTTTATTATATATTTATTTTAGAAAGAGGATAAATAAGATAAAAAATAAAGTTATTATAAAGCTATTATTTAGAGAAAACTTACTAAGTAAAAAATAAAAAGCTTATAAATAAAGGATATAAAACTTTAGAAAATAATTCTTTTTTTTAAGGAATAAGAGAGATTTCTTAAAAAAACTTAAGATAAATAAATAATATTAGCAGTCTAGTCAACCTATATAAATAGGTATTATAGTTTACTCTTTACTTTTTTTTATAATACTAAAACCTAATAGTAGCATTATAACCTATACTTAATCTTAATAAAGTAAATAAATAAATCTTAGTATAACTAGTTATTAACGCTTAGTTTAATTTATCCCTAGTAGAAGAGGGTAGGTAAGTAGGTAAGTAAGTAGTAGAGTAGTAAAACGTACTAATAAGAGCGTTATTTATAATATTATAAAGGTATTATCTATAATATAGAATGCTAATAGTATTTATAGCTAATATAGCTAGAGCTTAGTAATAACTTAAACTTATACTTAAAGGTATAAACTTAATAGTATAACTCTTTATATAGCTAAAAGGGTTTTTATAGCTATAATATAATAACTTAACTATTTAAATAAAGCTTTAAACTTATTCCTCATATCCTCCTATATATATAGTAACTTTATATAATAACTTTCCTATCTTTCCTACTTATTATAACTCTATATAAACTAAGTAAAGCTATACTAAATAACTTAATCTATAAAACTAATATTAATAAAGTTAAAAGATCTAAGTTTAGTAACTTTCTCTTTATTAATAAGAAAACCCTCTTTAAATTCACTTAGAAGTACTTACTTAAAATAGCTAATAAGAGCGATATAATAGAGTTATATAGCTTTAAGATTAATACAAAAATAGTTAAAGCTATTAATAATAATCTTAATACCTATAATTACTTTATAAGCTTCTTTAAAATAGCTAAAGTAGTTTAAGTAGAATATTAGTAAATTAAGAAGGGTAAATATATTAAAAGTATAGCTAATAGCAGTAGGGCTCTATATTAAGACTATATAGTAGGGTAGAAGATATTATCTAAATAGCGTAATAGTATAGAGGCCTTAAAGCCCCTATGCCTAGTAGAGCTTATAGCGTAGACGTCTAAATAGTAGAAGAGACTTAGAAGATAGGCGTAGATTAAATATAGTGTAAGAGATAGAGGAGACTAATAGAGATAGAAGTAGCTAGAAGAGGATAGTTAAGGCTTATTATAGCGTTTAAAGTTATAATATCTAAGTTTAAACTATAGTTATATAACCTAAAGGTTATTAGTAGAAGGTGAGGGGACTAGTCTAGCTTTTATAGTTAATACTAGTTAAATTTTATAATATAAGGCTAGCGGCCTAGATAAATAAATAATATAATCTTAAAAAGTAGAATTATAAAACTTATAATAATAATAATAATACTAAAAAATAAAAAAGCTTTAGTAAATATATAGTAAATAGCTACTATATAGATAATAAAAATAACTTATAATAGTAATAGTAATTATAAAAATTTATTATAAATAATAGAAGTTCTTACTTTATTACTAGTTTATTTTATAGTAAAAACTACTATAATTAAAAGGAGGATAATTATAAAAGTTTAGCTATTTAGATTAAAAAAGTTTAAGAATAGCTTAGCTAATCTAAGCTAAAAAGATAGGGAACTTTATAGAAATAAAGTATAGAACCCTCTATAGCGAAAACTTAGTAAATACTTACTAAAAGGTTAAAAAAGGAGATCTTAGAAGAAGTAAGTAAAAGTTAGCAATACTATACCTACCTTTTAGGTGCTTCTTCTATCAGTTTAACCTAACCGTGGCCCGTAGCCCCTAATACTGTTACAGTAATTTAGGGGGGCTTTAGGCTAGCAGAAAATTTTCCTTCCGGGTTAAAGTTAGGGGCGGATGCCGTCAACGCAACGGAGTGTAAGGTACCTAGGTAGTCGGGGTTTTGATTTCTGCGCCAGGACAGGCATGGGGAACAGGCTCGGCATCGCATTCGGTTGCTTCACAGAACCTACACGACATAACTGGAATCGCGCAATTTGAGCCTCCGGTCTGAATCTACTCAATGCCGACAAGAACAACTTGATGCGCGGATCCCGGGCGACAAGCGTGCGCGCTATGCGGGACCGTTTGGTCCGTTTTCCACGCCAGCTGCGACAGCCTTGGTCTTCAATCTCGACATTCAGCTTGACCCCGCCGCTTCAGTCTCGCGGCTGCACTCTGGCCCAGACGACGCTGACGACAACGCAAGCTCCATGGTCGCGTAGTCTCACTTCATCATGGAATCTTGTTCGCAGCCAGCCTTTTCATTGTGCCACCGCCCACCTCGCCAAGTCTGCGCCGCCATCTCGTGCTGCACAGGCTCTAGAAGAACGAATTCTCTCTATACCAATTGAGCGGTACCGCAACTTCTGCATTGTGGCCCACATCGACCATGGGAAGAGTACCCTTAGTGACCGTTTGCTCGAAATCACAGGTACCATCTCTGCCAGTGATGCTAATAAGCAGATATTGGTGAGGCCGACAGTGCAGCTGCGCTGTTCTTCCAGCTTAAAAGAGTATTGCTGACCGGATTTCTTTTCACTGGCCAGGATAAACTCGATGTGGAACGTGAGCGAGGGATCACCGTCAAGGCCCAGACTTGTACCATGATATACAACTATAAAGAAGAGGATTATCTGCTACATCTCGTTGATACACCTGGGCATGTGGACTTTCGCGCCGAGGTGACGCGATCCTACGCCAGTTGTGGTGGTGCTCTGCTGCTTGTTGATGCAAGCCAGGGCATCCAGGCACAAACAGTATCCAATTTCCATCTGGCTTTCGCGCAGGATCTCGCCTTAATTCCCGTTGTCAACAAAATCGATATGCCGTCCGCCGACGTTTCTAGAGTTCTCGATCAGATGCATACTTCATTCGAATTAGACCCTTCTTCGGCGGTTCTGGTGTCGGCGAAGACTGGCAAGAATGTGCCAAATATTTTGCCTGCCGTTGTGGAACAAATACCGCATCCAGTGGGCGATATTTCAAAACCACTTCGCATGTTGCTTGTGGATTCTTGGTACGACAATTTTAGGGGCGTCATACTTTTGGTTCGTGTATTCGATGGCCAGGTTAAAGCTGGCGACAACCTCATCTCCTTTGCCACCGGGCAAAAGTACACTGTTGGCGAAGTCGGTATTCAGTATCCAAATGCCGTCCCGCAAAGTGTTCTCCGTGCCGGCCAAGTTGGCTACATACACTTCAACCCAGGTATGAAGCGTATCCAGGACGCCAAATTGGGTGATACTTTCACCACAACCGGGTCAGAGGCTGTTGTCCAGCCATATCCTGGCTTTGAAGAGCCGAAACCAATGGTCTTCGTGGCTGCGTTTCCCACTGACCAGAGCGACTATACTCGTCTCGCTGACAGCATCAGTCAGTTAGTGCTCAATGACAGGAGTGTAACATTGCAGAAAGACTATTCTGAGGCGCTCGGCGCGGGCTGGCGCTTGGGGTTCCTTGGTAGCTTGCATTGCTCTGTCTTCCAGGATCGTTTGAAGCAAGAGCATGGCGCTAGCATCATCATTACAGACCCGACGGTACCAACCAAAGTCGGATGGGCCGACGGGTCTGAGATGATATATCAGAATCCGGCTGAGTTTCCCAGTCAAGACGAGCACCGAATGCGCGGCGCAACAGCATACGAACCGTAAGCATCCTCATTGACTCTACTGCCTGCCCGCCTATATCCCTCTGACAAAGCTACGTAGGTTTGTGACTGCCACGATTACTCTTCCCGAGGAGTACCTCGGTCGTGTCATAGAATTGTGTGAAAGTCAGCGTGGCGAGCAGAAAAGCCTTGAATTTTTCCACACGACGCAGGTTATCCTCAAGTATGACATCCCTGCAGCCCAGCTTGTCGACGACTTGTTTGGCAAGCTTAAGGGCGTAACGTACGTTGTCTCGAATACCCTAATGATGAAGGTTACAAGCTGACAACTGGAACAGGAAAGGCTATGCGAGCTTGGACTATGAAGAGGCTGGATGGAGGGCGAGTCAGCTCACCAAATTGCAGCTTCTGGTCAACAAACAGCCCGTGGATGCTATCTGCCGGGTGATTCATACCTCTCAGGCTGAGCGTCTTGGTCGGCAGTGGGTCACCAAGTTCAAAGAACACGTCGACCGCCAAATGTTTGGTAAGTCCAATCGGTTCACCATAGCGGTGGATGAAATAGACTGACATGTGACTTTCAAAGAGGTCGTCATTCAAGCTGTTGCTGGTAGGAGGATTGTCGCTCGCGAGACCATCAAGCCATTCCGGAAGGACGTGCTTGCGAAACTACACGCCAGCGATATCACTCGTCGGAAGAAACTGTTAGAGAAGCAGAAGGCGGGACGCAAGCGCCTTCGCGCAGTTGGCAATGTCATCATTGACCAGTCTGCTTTCCAGAGTTTTCTTGCCAGGTGAACTAGTCTTGCGTCTCTACAGGCCTTGGTGTTCTCTCTGTGGCACCCGAGGACAATCGTCGCGGATCAATTGCGCTACTGATGTACGAATATGTAATTTATAAAAGAACACCCGAATTCACCAACAAACCATGCATCCATTTACTGGCCTGATCTTCGCATAGGGATTATCGGTTGCGATACGGCCTTTCGATAGCAGTTTTGCCTCGGACTCATGCCATCGTAGTTGCTGAGGCACAATCTGGAGCAATTCTGAACTTGACACAGCGAGTCTCAGCTGCTCTGAATATCTGCAATAGAGTTCTCCAGGACCGGCAAGTCAGAGCCAATGACAACAGGGTCTTTCCAGGATTTACCTAGACCGCCACTGATTGTTGACTGAAGCTGTCGGAGCTTAGGGTTGCTATCAGGTTCATCGCCTTTGTAAAGCTCGAATTCTCGGTAGTCGCCGTTAAAGAACCAGTGCCCCGTCACCCCGAGTCGCAAGAAACCCGAGTGCGAAACCACAAAAACCAGCTTCTCCTTTCGCTCATAGATGCTGTTGATGGATGATCGAGCTCTTCCGAGAATAGCGTCCTTGGTGTAGGAATACTGGGCTCCAGCAGGAGAAGTCTTGTCTGGGTAGACGGGGTCGACAGAAGAGAAGTCAACGCCAGGGAATTCCACACTCAATTCAGCGATAGTGCTTCCTGTATCACACGGCTTTGCCGAGTTTTCTAGTGATGATTAGATATATTACCTGCAAGACCTTACTGAGCAGGCTTTAATTTCAAGTGTGATTACACCTACCTTGCCATCGAGCATCAGCTTGAATTGGCGCCCCATTCTTGATCAACCAATCGAGCGAGAGGAGAGCTGTCTGGATTGTCCGCCTCATTGGACTGACAATGATGATGGCATCCGTCTCGTCGGCAAATTTTTGAAAAAGATTCTGACGTAGCTCCTTGCATTGCTCTACACCCAGTGATGAAAGCTCAGGGTCGTGGATCGAGTAGTCCTGTGCCCGTCTGTTAGCACAAAGTAAGAGGAGCTTATCATGAGGACTACTCATCATCAACATTGTGCAAGGCCTGGGCATGACGAATGAGCACGACGGTGGGCGCCATACTAGCCAAATTATGTCAAAAAGAGAAGTACGAGGCACACGCAACAACTTTCCCCGTATATAGTTGGTCTCGTCAGTTTGCAAGGGCAATTCTACGGTGATACTGGAGTTGGAACCGGGTCAGCAGTGGTCCAGTATTCCGGTAGCGGACCGGTGCTGCTCCGGAAAATGGTAACTCAGGCACCTACCTAGGGTCCTGCTTATGGAGTATTCAGTGCCCAGGTACGTACTTATCCGTACCCGTTACGCATGAGGACCCCTGTCATGCCCCACTGGGCTGCAGGTCCGTAACCTAAGGTAAGGTAAGGTAGGCCGGCGCGTCCTGGAGCTCCAGCAATTACCTGCACCGTCACCTGGTGACGATCGTTACACGACTCTCCAATCTTTCACGAGGCTCCTTGGAAGTTGCGCTCTTGACATTGACGCGCGGCTGTTAATTTCCTGTGCGGGTTCATTTCGAGCGCCTTTGAAGAGGCTATCGCTGCCTGGCAAAGATGACCGATGTTGATATCCTATTCAAAGTAAGCCTGTCGCTCGGACTGCGCCTGGTTTTCACTTCTCAACTGACGGAAACAGAGCTCCGACGGCGTTGGCAAAAGGAAGCTTGATGCTGCACGAGACCCAAGTAAGCAGTCGCCCTACCAGATACTGATCTTCCCGTGGTCAGGACTGACACACGCCAGATGAAATATACAAGTCGGCCAAATTGAGCGCCAGCGAGTCTATAAGTCGGCATGCCCAAGTGGAAGAAGAAGCCGACGATGACGATATCGCCGCCGGACCTGCTCCCCCACCCGACGACGACGCGGACGACTACGGGCCCGAAATGCCCCCGGACGAGGATGATGAGGGCCGATTCTTCGGCGGAGGGATCACAAAACAAGAATCCGAAATCCTGGACTACGTGGACGGCCGCGGCGAGAACTCAGCCACTTCTGAGAAGATCGACGCAGCTTGGGTCAGAAAAGCTGCCCTGAATTTCGAAAAGCGAATCACGAAGAACGCCGAGTTGCGCGCCAGGTTTGCCAACGAACCCCAAAAGTTCATCGAGAGCGAGGCAGATCTCGATGCCGCCATCAAGGATCTCTCCATCTTAGCAGAGCATCCCGACCTGTACCCTCAATTCGTCAAGTTGGGCTGTGTTGATAGTCTTGCCGGGCTGCTGACACATGAAAACACCGACATCGCCATTGACGCTGTCGAAATTATCGGTGAGCTCACTGACGAAGACGTTTATGCGTCTGACGACGACTGGGATATGCTGGTGGATGCGCTGTTGAAGGCAGACCTGGTTAGCCTTCTCGTGTCAAACTTCTCTCGCCTGAATGAAGATGATGAGTCCGACCGCAGCGGGGTGTACCATGCACTTGGCGTCCTAGAGAACCTCCTGTCTAAGAAGACGAATGCGGAAACAGTTGGTAGTGACGAGACGTTGATCAGGTGGCTGTTGGAGAGGGCCCAGCGCAAGGAGTCCCCCGTATCCCAGAACAAACAGTACGCTACAGAGCTGTTGGATATTATCGCGCACACATCGACAATAACGCGCCGTCGGCTGGCAGAGCTGGACGCCGTCGATGTATTGCTGCAACTGGTATCGGCTTATCGCAAACGCGACCCAGAGAAAGGCGGCGAGGAGGAAGAGTACATGGAGAATCTCTTCAACGCATTAGTCTGCATTGTTGATGAGCCGGATGGCAAATTCAAATTCCTCGAAGCAGAAGGCATCGAACTGTGCTTGATTATGCTTAAGGAAGGTAAGATGAGCAAGCAACCGTCGATGCGACTTCTTGTGCATAGTGTCAGTGGAGATATGAGCGGCGAGGTTTGCCGGAAGATTGTTGAAGCCGGTGGCCTGAAGATTCTCTTCACCTTGTTCAAGAAGACTACACAGCAGCGCATGGTTATGGAGAGATTGTTTGACATCTTCAGATCTCTCTTGCGGTTTCTTCCCGCCAACTCGGCCGAGAGGATCCGGACGCTGGCGAAGTTTGTCGAGAGGGAGTACGAGAAGTTGGACCGACTCTACGACTGCAGGAGGACCTACAAGTCGATGCTCGACTTAGCCGACCAGGAAATTCAAAAAGAACGAAGCAGAATGAGCGCGGACGATGCAGAACTCTCCGAAGGAGAATGGTTCCTGAAAAGGATTGACGAAGGGCTTTACAGTGTGTGGGCTATCGATGTCATCCTCGCATGGCTCGCCGCGGAGGATGCCGGTGCCAAGAGGCGGATACAAAAGCTTCTGGCTGAGGATGGTCAAGACCTGGCGGCTGTGAGAGCTACATTGCAGGAGTATCGGGAAGATTTGGATCTGGAAAAGCCCCAGCACAAGGACTTGGCGGAGATGCTCACGACATTGATGGACTTCTTACAGTGAAGCAAATGAACTAGGTGTAATTATACAGCTATGGAGTGATGCGGTGTGTTTCTCTGGAAGTCTGGAAACATCTCTCTCCGACCAGTTGCATGACATCGGTTGATTTTTCTTAACAGTGCCATTCTCTACCTGTCTCTACACCCCCTCCACGACAATCGTCGATTTCGAGCCCTATGCGTTTTCCATTGCACTCCCGTCATATTGATGTGTCTATAAGCCGCGTGGCGTATTGGTGTTGCCTCATGCCGCGCTTGGAGGGACTGGTTTGACCTCAAAAACGGCTTTCAGGAGATCGGCAACGACCTTATCCTGGCTCTTCTTTCCAGCATCCTTGATCTCTTTGATCTTGCCCTCGGCCTCCATGTTCGCCTCGTCCTCGGCCTGCTTGTTGCCCTGGGTATGCTTCAAATCGTTAGTATACTCACACGCCCTTTGACGAGGCTTGCAAAGTCGTACCTCAGACTCAAACTTCTTGAACTCGTCCTCCTTGGAGTTGCGATAAGCTTCAATCTCCTTCTTGGCCTCGTCGCGGGCTTCCTTCACTCGCTTGGTTCGGACTATAGCATCTCAGGGTGAGCAAGCGGGCATTCAGCGCGTCAGCTGGTTATGTACATACACTCGCGGGCTGGCAGTGACATGTTAGCAGAGACATTTGGGGTGTGGAGGGAGGGGTTTGAATACGACGTACCTTTCTGGACAATCTTGGAAGCCTCCCGCTCGGCCTATGTTCTTGTGATCAGTGGCGTGTTCGTGTAGAAGGCTATAGAGAGATGCGCCTACGTCGAGGAGGGTCTGGATACCCGCCGAATTTTGGGCCGACTGTGAGTACATTAGCACGCTGTCCTCCGAAGGAATGACGTCCGCGGCGGCCGCGCTCACCATCGTGTTTGGCTGTTATCAGCTGCAACGTTCAGCTGCAACCAGGGTATGTCGGAGGGTAAGTGAATCTGAGGTACGTGTAGGTGATTGGGCGGAGTAGAGATGTCGGAGGAAACAGATCGTGATACTTATGTTGCTGAGGACGACGTTGTCGACGCTGAGTGCAGGTCCGGTAGGTCAGAGGAGCAGGAAGGTACGTAGCTAAGGTTGTACTGCACCGCCACAGGCTCAAGCGCGCCATGTAAAGGTACTCACACGGCGTCGCAGGCATCTGGAAGTTGCCCCACATGAGTTCCTAGGTAGGTAGGTAGGTAGGTAGGTGCCTCACGGTGCTGCCTCCATAGCTCTGCCGCGGCCTGTGCTTGTCCACGGTGAGGTGCCTGGCTTCGATCGAAAAGTCTTATCTTATCAGAGGCCGCAACCAACCGACATCACTTTCGCCAGGTTTGCGGACGAAGGTCAAATCCCGACATAAGGCCACTTTCCCCTGGCATTTGCAGCTCGCAGTGCTTTCACTCGCACAGGAATTTAATTCTAGATCTGGATATCACGGAGATTCGCAATCGCTACCCTGCGGATCATGTCTCGGGCCTCTAAGCTCACTCTTGCGGCGACTTCATTGTTTGCCGCCAGCACCATCATCGTCGTACATTTCCAGCAAAAGTTCGAGAAGGAGGTAGGTTGCCCGTCACTATGATTCCCAAAACACCCCTAGTAAATCGAAGGTTATCAAGACTAAACGTTCCACGCTATAGGCTATGCACCAAGGCGTTGTGCGCGACATAGAATTACAGCGCGTCAAGAAAGAGCGACAGCTCGATTTCGACATCCAGCGCGCCCTCGAGGAAGAATACAAGCGAGAGCAAACAGTTCGAGACGCCACAATACCACCCATCGTCGGTGCCGGTGGTGGTGGCAATGGCTCCTGATGATGGAACTTGCAGTCAAAGGATTCGTCAAGAAGAAAGTCGCCCTGTGCAGCCGTGTAACGAAACATTGGGTCCACACCTAATTGCTGAAGCTACATATGGCAAAGGACCGAGGGAAAAGCCACGCTAGTTGGTGGCGGGAATACGGGAGCGCATAGAGAGATACCCGGAGGTTTGGCGCATTCATGCATATCTAGAGGTCCTGCCATCGGCTTTGTGGGTTCAGGTGCCCCTCGAACGACCGTCGACACCGCCTAGTTGCAAAGCGAGTTTGTTTGGTATCACATTATGTATTATATCTCTTTGTCTTCCCATTTGCACCAAAAATGCCCAGGGTCCAGGCAGTGATGGTATTTTCAACTGCCTATATTTTTTCTTTAATGTCCCGTTTGTAGTACAAATCGTTAGTACAAAACCATATGAGGGCTGAATTGCCAGTCTGTCGTCCGCCAAGAATTCGGAACGGGGCCCTCCAATGACACCAACCCATCAAGACGCCGATCGCAACCAACCACTGCGCTTCCCAGCCTGAGGAGTCTTCCCACGTTCCTCAACATGCCACAGCACCATAGAAGCCTTTGTTTTACCGAATGGACACGCCCGATCTGTTGGTGAACATGCGCGCTGCAATGTTCATGGATTGCAGTTCCTGGAAGAGCAGCTTGGCCGCGTAGGGAATATGAATTTGCGCAATCTTGGTCTTGTTCTTGCAGGGTCGGCACTCGAATGACTGCTTCGAGAGGTTTCTGTTTCAAGTAAGCATCGCATCTTAAGCTTTCGTGAGGGAGCAACTTACGCAATGGGTGTCATCAATCCGCAAATCTCGCATACGTGGACTCGGAAAGCATCGGAAACTTCGAATAATCTTTCCTTAAGGAAAGACGCAGCACCGTGTGCAATCATGCAATCACGCTCCATCTCGCCGAACCGCAGACCACCATCACGAGCACGACCTTCGACTGGCTGTCTAGTCATAATCTGGACTGGACCACGCGCACGAGCGTGAATTTTGTCGTCGACCATGTGACGCAAGCGCTGATAGTAGGTCGGGCCAAAGAAGACTTGAGCACGCAACTTTCTGCCCGTATGGCCCTGGTACATGATCTCAAAGCCTCTTGATTGGTAGCCTTGGTCACGAAGAAGTTGTGAGACCGAGTCGACAGTCACGTCCGTAAATGGTGTGGCGTCGCCCTCCATGCCTTTCAAGGTTGACACCTTGCTTAGCAGACACTCGATCAAATGAGCAATAGTCATACGGGAGGGGATAGCGTGGGGGTTGATGATGATGTCGGGGGTGATGCCCTCAGCGGTGAAGGGCATGTCCTCTTGACGATATGTGACACCGATCGTACCCTTCTGACCATGGCGGGACGCAAACTTGTCACCAATCTGAGGAATCTTGGTAGTCCTGACACGGACCTTGACGTAGCGGAGACCATCCTGGTTGGTCGTAATAATGACCGAGTCCACAATGCCGTTCTCTGTACTGCGAAGAGGCGTCGATGCGTCACGCTTGACATGCTGTGTTGTTTTCTGGCCTAACTCCTGGTTGTCAGGATTGATTGGGGACGTCTTGCCGATGATGATGTCCTCTCCAGAAACACGGACACCCGGTGCAACGATACCATCGTCGTCGAGCTTATCGTAGGTACCATGCTTCAAACGGAGGGTGTCACTCCTGAACGGCTTCTCAAATTGCTCGACCAAGTTGATACCAACGCGCTTTTCGCAGTCCGTGTAGGACCTGAAGAAGAGACTCCTGAACAGGCCACGGTCGATGCTGCTCTGATTCATAATCACGGAATCTTCCTGGTTGTAGCCCGAGTAGCAAGCAATGGCGACGATGGCATTTTGACCGGCAGGAAGCTCTCGGAACTTCAAGAATTCCATAGAGCGGGTCGTGGCGAGCGGCTTCTGAGGATAATACAGGATGTTTGCCATCGTGTCCATCCTGCGAGAATAGTTTGTCAGGAAAAAGCCCATGGCTTGCTTTCCCATGGCTGATTGATAAGTGTTACGAGGAGACTAGCAAATTGTTAGTGCGTCCACATGCAGCTGCTTAGACCTGCAACGTACCTGGTTGTGATCAGGGAAGGGAATGATGCTAGCACAGATACCCAGCAGCATACTGGGGTGAATTTCGCAATGCGTGTACATGTGCGTCGTTGGATTGATCTTTGTCTTCAGTCGCCGGTTTCGATCGTCCGCGTTATCTTCTTCGATGACTTGTCCCTGTTTCTGCAGTCTGTATATCTCCAAGTCCTCGGGCGTCATACAGATCATGGCCGTCTCTTCTTCTTCCGCGTCGAGATATTCAATGACTCCGCTATGGGCCAATGTTTCCCAGGTGATCTTGTCGTTTGGATTATCGGGCGGGTTTTCTTGTTGATCACGCATCTCGTTGACTGTTCCTTTCTGCAAAACCAGGGAGCCCTGAGGGACGATACCTGTCGGACTTTGTTCCACGACGAACACTGGTCTCATCACTCGACCAGCATCCGAAAAGATTTTGAACTCGCGGTCTCGAATGTCACGTACCAGAGAGACCTCATGGGAAATAACGTTTCGTCGACGAGTTCCCTGGACATCCGGTACGAGAATTCTCGGGTCCTGGTGAACTCCCACCCACACTCCGTTGAGGAAAACCTTGGTGGCGTTGGGGTATCTCAGTGGCTCATACTCTTCAAGCACTTCCATGCCTCGTTGAATCATGTAGTCAATGATGGGCTCGGCGGGTGTGCCGACACTGACATAGCACATGAGCGAAAGATTCTTCACGAGACCACAAGCTTGTCCTTCGGGCGTTTCGGCGGGACAAACCAGACCCCAGTGAGTATTGTGGAGTTGTCGAGGCTTTGCAAGCTTGCCATCACGGCCAATGGGAGTGTTCGTACGACGCAAATGAGAGAGGGTAGATGCGAAAGTGTAGCGATTCAACACCTGAGACACACCGGCCGTTGAGCTTGCAGCCTTCTTCTGGTCTCCCCAGTTACCCGTGGCCAAAGAATATTTCAATCCATTGGACAGAGTTTGAGGTTTGACACCGAGCGTCAGGCTGAACTGTCGGTTGGATTCAACACAACGCTTAAGGTGGCCGGAAAGCTCCTGGTTCATGCGGCGAACGATATTGCGGAACAATTTGGCAAGCAGAGGACCAGCAAGATCGAGGCGCTTCTTGCCAAAGTGATCGCGGTCGTCTGTGTCGCGTCGTCCAAGAGCGCATTGAAGCAGTTTGTGAACCATGTAGCCCAAAAAGAAGGCCTTGCGGGTTTCGCTACCCTCGCTTTGGGAGATGTGCGGCAGAGTCTCCTTTTGCAAAATATCCTTCGCCGTCCTCACACGCTTCTCGCGCGGAATGTTATGGTTACTTCCTCGCTTACCGATGAAGTCGAGAGCAACCTCCCTGTCCTGAATGCAAAAGGCCTCCTCAATGCAGGGTCGCAGCATCTCGAGCATCTGGCTGTCATTTCGATCATAGCAAATATGATTTAGAATATCCTCATCGGACACCACTCCCAGCGCTCGAAAGACAATAGCGATTGGCAGGTCGGACTTGACGTAAGGGAGACTGCAGTGAATGGTCTGACCATATCCGCCCTTCGCAGCGTCTCCCTTGCTGTAAAGCTTCAACATCATGCTCGAAATGAGGCGTGAACCCTTCTCAAGTGCACTGCGAATCTCGGCAGTGTACGAATAGGGACTTGGCTGGGCTTTCTTGAAAACTTGTACGATATTTGCCGCAGATCGCTCTTGGGCAATAAGAACCTTCTCACTGCCGTTGATGATGAAATAGCCACCTTGGTCGTACGGACATTCGTTCAGCATGAAGAGATCGTCCTCCTGCTCACTACTCAAGTGACAAATCTTCGACTTCACCATAATGGGCATACGCCCGATGAAGATCATGTCCTTCATGTCGTCGGACTTGTTCTTGTCTGCACCGTAGTCCTCTCCACTCTCCTCTTCCTCCCACTCGAGCTTGGTGGGATGCTCGCCAGTGTTGGCAAGCTCTTCTTGTTGTTCTTCGTCGAGCTCGTTCAGCGGTATGGGCTTCTCAACCGCAATAGATACCTTCTTCGTAATTTTGACGTACAGAGGGCTGGCATAGGTGAGGTTTCGGTCGCGGCATTCGTACGGCAGAAGGGTCGTAACCTTGCCATCAGCTTCGGTGATGGACGGCCGCGAGACCATGACGGTCCCAAACTTGACCTCATATCGGCGAAGGGCAATAACCTTGTCGCTGTCCGACATAGGATTCGGTTGGTCGAGGGTGATTTGTGAATACTCATCGATGAGTTCTTGAACAGTGGAAGATGTAAATTCGTCGAAGGAGTCCACCTGCTGCGAAACCAAACCCTTGGACTCGAAGAATGATGAGATCACCGTCCAACAATCCTCGGGAGTGATGCTTTCATCTTCCTCGACGTAGCCATCGTAGTCGTATTCGTCGTATGCGTCAGCCATGTTGGCGGAGTGTGAAGGTATTTCGGGGGTGTGATCTGTTGAGATTGCTTTCGGAGGATAGGGGGCAGGCCGTATGCAGCACTCCGATGCTGAAGTGATTTGGTGACGGATGCGCGACGGTTGGGTGTGCGGGACGGCAGGAACGTTGGTGGTGAGGCAAAGGAAGAGGTCCAACCGGGCGATATTTGAAGGAAGCGACTCGAGGCTTGCTTGGTGCCGGGGTTGCGATCGATCCAAAGAGATGAGCAAAAGGGAGTCGACGGTGATTAACAATCACGACGCAGAGCCCAGGCGGATTTGCCTCCCTCGCACAGCAGGAGCATTCGCAAGCCGGGGGACGAAAGACAAGTCGGAGCGTTCGCGAATCAAGTGCTTCAAGGGCGTGTGAGTACGATGGATCGCGACGCAGGCGGGTTGTGGTCGTTGTTATTTCGTTGTTGGTCGAGACAGAGCAAGAGCAGCCTCGCTGGGTGGTGTTTTTTTTTCAGTCTCGTCGCAGGCAGAAGACGTTGATGGGTAGCCTCAAAGTCCTCAGAACGCGGCAGGGGGCGCGCTAGTCTTTTTCAGGACTAGGTACCCGGCTTTACTCCTACTGAGGCAGGCACGGTCGTCGCCCAGTGAGCTACCTACCTACCTTATGTAGGGGTCCACAAGAGCTCCTCAGTCACGTGGCTTACCTGACTCAGATACTGGACCTGCGCGAACAACAGGTCTTGACCGCCACCGGGACGACACGCTCATCCGAGATGCCAGGCTCTTATGTTGCTGAGAGGCCTGATTAGACCGGTAGAAGATTGGCGTCATGACTTAATTTTCCTTAGATTTCGTGAGTGCTCACTCGCGACTAGAATGACTCCTGTGTCGACTTCCAACTCGAGAGTGACTATGAGAGCGAAATGGCTGCCCGTACCCGTACTGCCTGACGAGAATCGGGGCTTTTAATGATCTATGAATGGCCGCATCAATTTGAACGAGTGTTGGCCAGATCATCCCTTGGTCATTATGCCAGAGCCATTTCAAGTAGGTTCTTACCAGTGTCAGTCGACCAGAAAATCACAACTTCACCTCACTCTCTCCCCATGTACATGGGACGCTGTTACAAAGTGTTGGCATCAAGATCGTTCCGCGCTATTTTGGTGCCCGGATGTGGGATAGGAACGGCTACATAGATGCATAAGCAAATCTAGGCAGTTTCGAGCTTTTTGATATCACGGACTGTGAGAGAAGCTGCCGCCCATTCCGGATAAGTATAGTTTGCATGTTATTCCTAGTGCACTCAGCACAATATCTAGAATTCTGCGTCATCCTTTTTGGCAATCCAAGGGCTCCGTCAGTGGTCGAAATGAGTATTCGAACGTCACAAGTTTCGATGCTTTTGTCCCAAATCAGGCCTGACTGGCCGGCCATAACAAGGTGTTTCAGTCGCAACAAGATCTGTGAGGGCCTGTTTAGCCCAACGCCATGCAAGAGCCTCCAGAACTTTGACAGTATCCGCCAACAGAAACAAGTACTTATGCTTCTCTCCGCACTCTTCACTCGCAACGTCATCCGGCACTGTTGTTCGCAAAAAGGGTGTCTGGCACCGCACAGACTTCATAGGCAAGTATAACGAGCACGGAAATACCAGGTCACCACGATACACCTCACAGTCTCGGCGATGGAGGATAATGCGACAAGTATAACATGATTTCAAGTCCTCAAGAGGTACTACGAAAACCTAGCCATGGCAGCGCGTTGGGTTTCACGCCAACCGTTGTCCTCGGCAAGGCAGTCAGTAATGTTAATAGTGACAAATGCCGCCAATATCATCATCGACAGTCCAGGTACCGGCCAGACCGCTGACCTCAACTTCGACGCTGGGACCAGGCAAGTCTGACTTGCCCAGGAAGAAGTCTCCCTTGCCTTCCGGCTTGTTCGTTCTCTTCATAAAGCGGCGAGTCCATTCCTCGATGGCCGGCTCACCAGTCTCATCTCGCGCCTGTTTCAAGAACGGGATGAGTGCAGTCCCGCCAGTGCCTGTCAATTTCTCATTCTTCCCGGTAGCCTCTAGGTTGTTTCCCTGAGCATTAGATTGGCGCTGCCGCGAAGCGACGGCCAAGTTCATTCGCTGGCGTGCGGCCTCAGGGCTTCTCGACCTGCTTCGGGCACGCACCTCTCGCGAGGGTAGAATGATGTAGCGAGTGACGATGGCAATGTGCTTATCACGGAACGCACTCAGCATTGCCAGGCAAGCATCATACGCCAAACAAAGCTGACGATCCTGTTTATGGCTTTCAACAAACTCGCGGATATTGGCGATACCGGCGACATCCTTGAGAAAGCGTGCATGCGGGCCTGGCATATAGCGACGCATTTCCATGATGAAGTTGTGCTGCGGAACAGGAGCTCGAGACTCACGCTCCGACTCGGAGAAGGGATCACGCTTCTCGCCGGTCGGACGATGGTCAACTCCAAGGATGACGTCAAAGAACTGAATGAGACTGCTCTGTGCATTGCTACCACCACTGTACTGGCGATAATCCGCCTTGCCGGAGCCGTCGGCGTAGTTGACACCGTCTGGAAGCCCGGCCTCAGCCATGTTTTTGCTGCCTGCGAGAAAGATTCGGATGCGATTGTAGAAAATGTTGGGATCGCAGCTTTCATGCATGCGCTGCAAGATCTTGGTCAAATCTGTCATGCGTTCCGCAAATGCACGCAGGCTATGAGTGACGGTGGCAGCATCTTCTTGGCGAGCGGCAGCAACAGCATCCAGCATGAGCGGGATGATTGGAGCCCCGCGAGCTTCAATAGCCACGGAGACAAGGTAGAACCAAGATTCATCGAGTGAACCGGTGAAGGTGTTCAGGGTGGCTAGGTTCTCGAGATTATCGATGTCTTCGTCGACGAAAAGAGGCTTGAAGTTCCACAGACAGAGGGCAGCGTAGGTGGCTACGGGAGGTAGCTCCAGATGATTGGAAATCTCAAGGAGCGGGATGGTAATGGCCGGGGGCAGCTGGTCGCATGGTTCATCGCCACCCCAAACATACGCGTGTGCGATGAAGCACAGCAGGGAGTAGGCTCTCCGCCATTCTGCGTCATGTTCCAGACCGATGGTGGAGAGGACTGGCAAGCGGTCGACAACCGGGCGAAGGCGACGGCTTAGAACCAGAGCTTGAAGGTTGGCAACAACTGCCTCCCACCTATTATAGTAGGGATCCGGCAGTCGGGTCAACGGCAGAACGTCTGGAAGGAATCCATGTTTTGGCGAGATTCCGTAGTCGGACAAGACGGGGATGGGTGGAAGCATAATGAATGCCGGCGGTTTAGCTCTCGTGTGTATGAGATATGGAAGTATGATAGAAGCTGACTGAGTTGACGTCGTAGGTTCAGAGTCAACAAATTGAGTGAAGCTGCGCGGCTTATCTGGAGGCAAAATGCAAAGTTGATGGTGGCGTGTTTTCGAGACAGTATTTTAACAAGGTCCTGACGCAAGGAGTATCCAGATAATGGCTCTGGAATACTCCTCAGCCGTGCGAAAGATCCTTGGTGTTGCGAGCATTCAATTGGGAAACGGAGTGGGGTTACAAAGACTTTTGGGAAGTAGCAGAGAGATCGAACTTGGGGAGTGGGATTGTAAGAAAGCAAAGAATAGTTGCGAGAGAAGACGTTTATTAATGCGCGCAACAGTCCCCGTTCTGTTGAGTGGGATTGGGCGGAGGACGGAGGGAAGGGGGGGAAAAAAAAGGGCCAGGGTCTTCCCTCGAGACCACAACTGACTGGCAGCATCCATGGTACGTGCACTAAAACACTGTTTTGGAGAAGTAAGTCATTAGCTTAGGCTGAGTGATTTACACATGTCATTTTTGTTACCTTGGGAGGGGCTGGCGCTCGAGGTGAAACGTAGGCGGTACATTGTGTACATTTTGCGGATTAGCGGGGTACATTCGGCAACGTCTGATCGTAGACGTGGGATTGCGGCAAGTTGGCAATGCAGCAAAGCAAGCATAAGTGGGTTACATGTCGACTTTGGAGCGCAGTTAGCAGATGAAATGGTGGCTACCTACGACTCCTGTCAACCAGATCCCATTCAGCTTCTCTTAGCTTACAAACCAAGAAGAGACATTGGTCGGGATTTACCGTAGCGCACTGGACCTGCCTTAGCAACTAGAGCATTTAAAGGGGCGGAAGGATTGCAGAAGCGGGAAAGAGCAGGAACAGATGAGAAAGCAGTCGGAACCGGGACCACCGGACAATCGAAAGTGGAAGAATTCCAACTCATCGAAGTTGTGCATCCATCCGTATCGTCCGATGCTTGCATGACCCGACCACTATATGATGTTCCCATCCAGCTTTACCTTGGTGCCTCCGAGGCCGGCCGGTCCAGCGGGTGTTCCATAGTACATCAAGTACCTATCTTCCGCCAGTGTTAACGTCATTAGAGCAACCCCCCGTTCCAAGTTAGATTTGCTGCTGTTGGTTTTTCTATGAAGGAGGCATTGCAGGCAATTGTCGTCATAAGTAATCTCAGAATACTGACCATAGACTTCAATCTTGATAGCACTTAGACACAGGGAATAAGAGCGAAGTTATTCCAGCGAGTCGGGTCCACATCCGATACGTCCATCAAGGTCCCAAAGGCAGCAAGGATCTCTGCAACAAAGCTGGGCACCTTAGTATTAGGTAAGGCGCCTAAGGTGCCCCCTCCTCCTACGCTTGTCCACTTAGGTAATTAGAAGACCTACGAATACTCGGTACGGAGCTTAGCTGCGTCATCTCTCCCCCGATCCCGGGCAAGGTCAACATCGGAATCTCCCAACGACCACCTGCCGCTGCTTCCTTCCGCCCCCCTCCGCCCTACCTGTCCGCCGCCCCCATCCCCGACCGCCGACCGCCGACCGTCGACCGTCTGTTCCGGCCGTCTCAACACGCCTCGCGGTGCCCTCGCACCGCTGCATCCGACCCCGTGCTACCGACATGCATTGTCACCGTCCGGATTCCCCCGCTGCCCCCGCTCCTCGCGTCGTTGCCTGAACACCTTCGCCTCTGCTGCTAGATCTCTCCTTCAGAACATCACCATGCCTGTTCAACAGCATGTTCTGAACTGGCTCTATAGTGTTCTCACAAGCGTACACGACGCCTTGCCCCCTCCCATTCCCGTCATGTCTTTGCTAACCCGTTCCATCACAGGAGTACCATGACGTAAACCGCACATACAACGATGTCGCCCAAGCTCTGTCGCAGTACCCATCGCTGTCACCGCGAACCGATGTTCACAGTATGACCCCTCTACTCCTCCTTTGTCGCCTCGTCAGCCTCACACAATCGATTCTGACACCGCATCCAGCTTTCGATACCGGCATCTCCGCTCTTCTCCTCCACCTCACCGGCACAGTACCAGTCATCTTCAGAGGCACGACATATCGATTCCCCATCTCAGTATGGGTTCCTCACGCATATCCCCGAGAGGCCCCTTTGGTCTACGTGACCCCCACCGAGTCCATGATGGTCCGTCCTGGCCAGCACGTAGATCCTCAAGGCCAGGTCTATCACCCTTACCTGGTGGGCTGGTCCGCGTTCTGGGATGTATGTGTATCCATCCTTCCTGCTCACCTACCTTCCTAGCCTTTCTGATACTTCCCCCTCCAGAAATCTACCATTCTTGACTTCCTAGCGATCCTCCGAGATATATTTGCCAAGGAGCCCCCCGTCATTGCTCGTCCCCAAGGAAGGCAGCCGCCTCCCGTTTCTGCCTCTCCTCCGCAGTCTCACGGCCAAACACCACCGCCCGTTCCCCCACTGCCGCCAGACCTACCTTCTCATGCAACCCATCGTCCGACGACGCAGACGCCCGTGAGCAATTCACATCCACCTCCACCACCGCCCAAACCGTCTGGCACTGGGCCACCTTACCGCAGCCCTCCGCCTCCTTTGGATGCTAGAAGTGGCCCTCCTCTTCCACCTCTACCACCGGGCGTTGACCGCACAGCCCTCCATGGAAAGCAGCCGGAGCAGCCCCGGAGCCAAGGCTATTCTCGCTATGATTCTGCACCACCTTTGCCGCCAGCCGCCATCCCTCAACACCCGCACCATGCTGTGGCGCCGTCTCCGCGATCAACGGGCGAGCTCCCACCTCGGCCGCAGCAGCAGACACACCCTGACGTGACCCAAAGCCAGTCATCCCTTTCGGATCATCGGTATTCTGCACCCGTCCCGCCTCCTTCGCAGCCCGCCCAGCAGTATGGTGCGCCCCCCTCGGGCTGGCAACCGGCTCCCGGACAATACCAACCGCTGCCGCAACAGCACCCACAACAGCGCCCGCCACTGCAGCAGCAAGCGCTCAAGGCGGCACCCCCTCCAGATCTGCTCGATGAACCTCTCACCCTCAGCATTCCGTCTCCATCCTCTGTATCCGCGCCACCAATTCCTCCAAACCCGGAAAAGGACGCACTTTTGCACCAGCTGGCTCAAACACTCCATTCTCTACGCCAACGGAGTCGCCAGCAGAACGAGAACAGCATGGCAGGCCTCCAAGCGCAACGCACAGCCATGCTGAACGCCTTCTCAACACTCCAGTCCGAGATGGGCACCATCAGCCAGACATCAGCCCTGCTTCAGTCTAACGCAAATATCCTCGTTGATGCTTTACGGAAGGCCGACACCGTTATTGAAGGCTCCGCTCTTCAAACGGCCCCGGATATTGATGAATTGCTAGTAGCTCCCACAATTGTAGCCAATCAGCTGTACAATCTTGTGGCTGAAGAAAAGGCTATAGGTGATACCATATTTGTGTTAGGCCGTGCTGTTGAGCGTGGTCGTATATCACCTGCAGTTTTTGCCAAGACAACTCGCTCTTTAGCAAGAGAGTGGTATTTGAAGAAAGCACTGGTGCGCAAGATAGGAAAAGGGATGGGACTAGCAGCTTAGCCAGACTATAATGCTTCTGTTTCTGCATCAAATATAATTTTGACGCCTGTCGTCACGAAACACCAAGAACACCCACCCTCCCGCCCTCAACTCGTTTGGTGTCTCCCCAATTCAAGCAGCAATGATGCCGCATATCGACTTCCAAGAGCGCAAACACCACGAAATCCTCTTGGTAGTTCCTACGGGCCCATCTCACTTGGAGGCGCGTTACTGCCAGTCCAACATGTAACACACCCATAGGCGATCTCCTGCCCAATTTAGAAATGCCTGAATATGCATGCCTAATGTCGCTCCAGCTCTGTCGATGCTACCAGTCTCCTCATCAAGATTGATCGCGTTCTGCATCTCATCCACCGATGGGGATCATCTGCTTGGGAAGACCCCATCCAGTCTTGGCTATCCACGGGTGCCGCTGGTCATCCTCCCTCATTGGAGTTTCCTTGCACGTGGACCTCACGTCCTATCTTAAACCGCAAACGGGGCGAACGGGTAGCTCAGCCGAGATGCAGGTTGTCTCGATGATCGGTCCCGTTGTGCATGCTGGGAGATTTCCCAATTGCTCCTTGCATGGAACGCTTTTGAGGTTCGAAATCTCTATCCCGCTGTCTTGTTCTGTGGCTATTGCAGGCATGCTCTTTCGCGCAGGAAGGTCTGGCTGCCATGCTCTCGTCGAATTCAGGCTTGCAGCAGAGACCAACGTCTCATCTTGGGTACTTTTGGCCATTTTTGGGAGCCAAGAGCCGAGCCTGCGACCCGTAGTATTGTCCCCTTCCTGTGGTGGAGAAGTCGTCGGCAGGCCTGGAGAAGCGGCGATCGTGCCATGCCTGTCTTCGTGCTTGTCGAGGCTGTCATCAGCTGGCTTTCTTTTGTCCCAAGATGCTGATAGCTTTCTCCAAACCTCCCGACCTTGCTTGAAACCTAGGCTTTCGAATTCGAATCGCCGACTAACAGGACGTCTCTGTGGGTGCTCTTCTCTTTCGTCATTGCGCGCAGGAGTCAACTGTAATTTCCTCGGGATTCCCCGCTTCGGCTCCGATATTTCGAACCTGGAGCGAGAGAGCGACTCAAAGGTGCTGATATGATCTTTCAGCGAGGATCGCGTCGAATCTCTGGAGACCCGGGCACTCTGATATTCCCGCAAATACCGCGGTGGGTCAGGCGAATCAATCATGAAACCCAGCCTGAACTCGCGATCGTATTCGAATGAATGATTTGGCGCATGAGAACGATTAATGGACTGGTTTCTCCGTGGTCCAGTGTGGCGGCGCTTCAGACGCAAGTTGAGTTGCAGCTCGTCATCTTCCTTGGCAGTCATGTTCAAGAGATTCCGTAGATTAGTGACCCGGCTCTGGACAGTCTTCATCACTGTTCCCCTGAAGTTGGGATACGTGACCGCGGTGGCGTTGCCTATGGTGTTGAATTCCGCTTCTCTGCGGGCTTGGTGAGAGGCGTGGATCTGGGCTGAGAAGGATTGCTCTACTGATCCTGGACACTGTAATACACCGTCGTTTTCCCATCCCTCCCCTGACTCCTGATTTGATCGAACATTCGGACTGGAAGGCAGCTCCAGCTGTTCCTTCGACGAATGCAGGCTGACCTCGCGCGAAAACAGTGCATCGATAGCACCAAACAGCTTGCTCCTTGGCTTGATTGCTGTGGCTGCCTTCGATCTGGTTCTTGGAGCCTCACTGCTGTGCATAAGAAGCGGATCGTGGCCGCCGGCTTGTACATCTTCCCTTGAATTTGTCGAGGCTGTCCCCGCAGAATCTTGATTGTTTGTATTTTGAAGTCCAGTTTGACTCCCGACCTGGGATCTCGAGGCTTCCGCGAGGCTGTCTGACTCCACTGCTGTGGTCCAATATGTCTTGGATCGCCGTAATTTCATTGTCAACGGCGGGCTTGACCCGGAGAGGCTAGTGCCATACAGGTTGAAAGGCATGCTTGCAGACTTGCTAGGCATAGTATGACATCCTATGCCCGTATCAGTAAATGATATCGTCTTCCAAAGCATGCAAAATGGATTATCTTACCCGTCCGAGACTCAAAAATCTGCCGCCTCTCTGCTACAATGTTGTGCATACTCCCCGTCGCAATCCCTCCCGCGGTGCTTGGCCCTTTGTCCCTGGATCTGGTGTTGACCATTGTGGAAGCGGAAGTATCTGGCAACCACTGTCGCTCCCGAGAATGATTATGCCGTTCAGGGGCGGATACATCGCCAGACAAGGACTGGCTAGACTCCAGACTTGGATCCATGTTCTCGCCCATCATGTGCTTCGAATGATGTCGAGGTATCTTGCGAGGCGTTCTGGGACCTGCCTTTACAATAGTCGATATCTCAGGCTTCTCCAGGTTGGTCATAGCCTCCAGAATCTCGAACTTGGACACAATAGCAGCAAGACCACAAGCTGGCGAGATCTTGGATGACTTTACTTCGCCGCCATACTCCGCAGGCGCCATGTTCTGTTGGCTATGATGGTCTTTTGATAGTCGAGGTGCATGCGCATCCCTGCACCTGGGAGACAGTCGAAGGGGTGCGGGCCTCAGATCATATCCAACCTCTTCGGTTTCCTGGTCCTCTGTCTGAACGAACGGGACCTTAGGTTTTCCATTCATTGTAGCGAAGATTCTGGGGCAAGCCGGGCAGTCAAAGATGCGGCAAGTAGTTTTGGGGGCTTCACGAGTCTATTGGACTGGATAGTATGCCGGAGTTCAGAAAGCATAAGCCAAGGAGGTGTCGCGTGTCGGCCGCGTCGGCGACTCGCCATCTTCTCCTTCCGCGACAGATCTTGACCCTCCGTCGGACCTTCCAATTGTGGCTGGACGCTCAGTGAGGCAAGAGCAAATGTTCTCACTTATTGATAAATGGAAGGGCAGATCTTGCTGTTGCTGGACGCTGGCTGGGTTGCGTAGGTAATAAAGTAGGCGGCATCCTTCTCAATGCTCAATTGAATAAAGTAGTAGATACCCAACGACTTCCTGTGATGAAAAATCGCAAACCTTTGTTCGTCAAGCGTGTTGATAGTGCCCGCTGCCTCCTCCAGGCCTGGCCATATCCAGGTCTGCCTGTAATCACACTCGTTCCTCGTGGAGTTTAATGATTCGGTTGACGCGAATAATTCCCTTCTCGCAGTCTTCGATGCGCTGCAACTCGGCATCAATCGGATCGACCGAGTCGCCTCAGTAACCCGGGCATGACGATTCTATATGCGAAGTGACAACGCCCCCTTGTGCGCTTCCATGGTTGTTGAACATGCCGCTCGTAGCGCACAGCCTCAATGGTGTATTGGAACATGTGCAATAGCTTCTCTGGCCTTCGGCTTGCGATGTGTTGCTTGAGATACGAGAAGCAACCAGGGTTCCCAGTGGCAGAAAAACAACCACAGATGTGTACGTGACAGAAGCCGACTCAAAATTAGTCCAATGACCCCATTCTAGTGCGGCGAAGACTGCTGTTTCGGCATGTCAGCAGGTTCTCTGGGTAGTTGTGGGATACGACGGGGTACTTGAAGTGGCGACCCTCGAGCTAGCTTACCTGGGATCATCATGAGAAGACCGTTCGTTATCACTAACACCTCCATTGCGTTTAGTCCCTGCCTCGTGGGAAGAATTCCACGGTTTTTTATCAAGTGCACCAGAAGCTTGATGTTGAACAGAGCGCAATAATAGAATACGGAAACTGCGCCGATAATGGTGCTTTGGTAGCGGATCCAGTCCGGGTTGGGCAATGCAATGAGCAGGATGGCCTCGACTTGTATGACACTGAATGCTATACGCCAAGCGATGGCTGCAGTGGACACAAAACAGGAAAGCCCCGTGAAGAACCACTTCCAGTATCCTGGCAGCAGGTTGACGAGAGCCCAGGCCTGGATGCCGAGCGATACCTGGACTAGAATCAGTAGGATTAGGGACATGGTCTCCGTTGCGACGCTTCGGTAGAAGTCCCCAGCCGTGATCCGAGAGTAATCTTGTGTCCAGTAAGCGTAGAAGTTGGTCCAGTTTGAGGTAAAATAAACGGCGAGCAGCGTCATACGAATGGTGCTTGCAACGAGGGCAAGGATGTGGATCCAAAGGGAAACTTTGATGAGCTTGATCGATGGTGTCATAGCAACGATAGTCAGAAGCATCATGAAACTCGCGCCGATCTGGGAACCGTAATTTGTGCAGATTCCGAGATTCTCCTGATTGGCGGAATCAAGAACGGCGACATCGACCCTTATGATATTGCCATCTGCCTTGACGAGTTCGAACGTCTGCCGAAACGGGTCGAAATGAGACATGTTTCTGGCCGTGTCAAATCAGTGAATTGAACCGAAGGGCACTGTAGGTCGAAATAAATAGCGTACCTCACTCTGATGGCTTTGCAAATGGTGTGAGTGTCAACCCTCTCAAGGTCTCGATGACCACCACGAAGGGAACAAAAGTCTCGAGGTGATCTGATATTGACCTCGCCCTGAACGGAAATGGCGATGTATGGCAACGGTTGGTACGTCTCAGGCTGAACGCTGAGAGAAGAGGCTGCTGTCAAGAAGATAACTAGGGCTTTTGGAATTGGGGGAAACGGAACACACACAAGTTATAGACGAGACGAACGGATGAATCGCAACTGTTTCTGAAACAATAATGGGAAGAGAGCCGGGGCGCTTCAGGAGGCAGGCGTAATAAAATCTTAGAGCTTCCAATCTTTGCCGGGCCCAATCCCGAGAAAACCTCAAACGAACTGCCGCCATCTCACCAGGAGATCTGGCCTCTGGTTGTCGATGCGACGACACGGGCCACGACCGCACGGATGTCTCGCGGGTGATGTTGCAAGATTGATCACAATGACTGCTCCAAAGCGAGACTTGATAGACCGAGGATCGTCTTTGATTGCTCAATCTTGATGTTAGGAGCCTGTGCTATTAAGCTGTGACAGTACGTTGACTGATCCAATAACCACGGACGCGTCTGGGTTCCCGAGATACAGTTGATCGACCGCACTCAAGAGATGCACGATGTCGTTACGTGATCTCCAACCGTACTAGGATTGCAGCTAAGATCAAGATTCGGCGCCGGATCAGAGCTTTATCTGAGCCAAGAAGAACATGGTACCTTTCTGGTGGCGATATGATGTGTACCCTGCCCGCTACCGGCTGCCAGGTAGGCCATATGCAGAAATGACCGGGAGGCGCGGAAGAGAACGGCTTCTTTCAGAAAACCGGGCGTTCGTCAGTAAATACTCAAGAGAGTATTCCGCCATAACCCAGAACAATTACTTCGCTCACCGAGCGGCGATATTCAGTTAAAACGGGCCAAGTAAATTAGATCATGGTGACGGACGAGGCGTCAAGACAATGATTGATCAAGAGAAGTTTCACTGAGCCTCATTGCCCAGAAGACGATGAGGTATCTTGTCTTACTCCTCCAACCCCAATCAACGTTGCAGAAGACCCTGATCAGTTGCGCAGAGACACCACTGACACGTCCGTATCGGCGGTACGGTATCCGTTGCGGCCCCACCATGATTTTCCTAATGCCGTCACTCCCGCCATGACCGAAACCTTCCGTCTACGGCACGGGGGTCGGGGGTTTCTGCCAGAGTGTGTTTGTAGGTCTTCGATACCCGAGAGTTTGCTGCTGTCAAACGCAGGACCATGTTGGTGTCGGTCTGTGACGGCAAGTGGGCCATCATCCTTCGCTGCTGGGTCACACAGGTCGTGCATTTTCTCCCAGGCATGGTCTACCGGCCTTGCTTCTTTAGAATTTTCCTCGGGGGTAAGGATGAAGGGGACATGAAAGCATTCTCAGCCCTCGCCTTTTTCTTCCGGGAACAGATGACAGGTCGGGCAATTTGCCAAGTAAGACAAGGAGACAACTTACCGAGACCGTAGCAGCAATTTCCCAATTTGGGGCCAAAGAGCCTGTTCTGGCCCGCCACCTGTCTCTCATTGATTCCCAAAAGTCTCGACAGCTGAGCACACGCCAATCCATTGGCCTTGTAACCGGCTGCTGGGTGTCCAATCGCCCGACCAGTTGGGTAAGTATGAGTACCTTGGCATAAGGAACCTTTCGGGAGCTCTCCGTTTGTTCATCAAACTGTCCCCCTAGTACCAATCCGTCGATTGTTCAATGAAAGCCCTCAAACGCAATGTGTATTCCGACTGAGACCCCGACGGATGACGGATGCTTGCAAGTGCGGACGAAGCTGAGTCAAACAGACCCCCCACAATGTTCCCAGATGACACTGCTGTCTAAGACATCGAGTATCCAAACTCCGAAGCTTGGTTCCATGGCCTCGAGTTCCGGTCCGGCCAAGTACGGATATTGCCTGAATCTTCCACCGCGCAGAATCTTGACATGCGTCAGATCTCGCGACGCCACCCAAACCCCCGTCCCTCGGGTACATCTGCGCTACCGTGGTGGTGGTAAGAGAGACATGTAGCTGAAGGACAGGCAATTAGTGCGCCCGGTTTGAGGCTGAAATGGCATGCGCTGTCCGTGACGATGGGCAGCTAAAATCGCGACTGTCCTTCTGCCTGCATAGCATCCCGGACCCGCCTCCGACGAGCGCCGCCGACAAGCCCAGCTCGCAATCTGTGGACACCACCAAGTCCTCGGCTAGGAACGCTTGCAGACTAAGTTGAGGCGAATCGTCATGCGTCCAACTTGCCTTGTTCCTCGATAGCTTAAGGTGAAAACAATGGGCCGGGTGGCTGATGGAGCTGTGAAGCCATGGCTGTCATGGAAAGAGCCCTATCGTTGGAGTCTTGCCCAGTCTGCCATCCACGCCGGAGGCTGTGGTCGCGAACCATAGGTCTGCTTGGAGGGGGAAAAAATAAAAAGACCTGGCCGTGTCCACGTTGCCTTGATAAGAGCCAACATCCGCATCGTTACTTCGTTGTTCGCATAAGCCGACACCTGCAGCTGTTCAGTCCATTGACACTCACTTGATATTTGGCCGATTTGATTTCCCAACGCCTGGGCCCGCACTCTTCTATAATTCGAATCCCACATACTGCCAATTCACTGCCTGGCCCCTACAGTTCCCGATCATGAAGACTGCGAGGTGGCTCCTCAGCGGCGCGTGGATGGCCGGTCATGTCACCGCCTTCTTCAAGATCTCCTGCTCAAGGCCCGTGGTCGTAGAACGAGCCGATCCCATTGTCAATCCTGGAACGTTATCTGGGCATGTACATACTGTCATGGGTGGCAACGGCTTTGACTTCAGCATGTCCTATGAACAGGCTCGCGCGTCCTCTTGCTCGACCTGTAAGGTCACTGCCGACTTGAGCAACTATTGGACACCAAGTCTGTATTATCGGGGACAGAACGGGAAGTTCACGAGCGTCGAACAGGCTGGAGGAATGCTCGTTTATTATCTGTAAGCGGGGATCTCTCCAATCGGGAAAGAATTATGTGTGGCAAGACTGACCTTTCTTCTCATTAAGACTGAGGTCGGACCCAAAGGATCCAGAGTACAGCAACGGACTTCTCGCTTTCCCAAAGGGCTTTCGGATGCTGGCAGGTGACCCAAGGTTGCGCAGCTTCAATGAGAGCAGCCTGGAGCAGAAGGCCATCTCATATGTCTGTTTAGGCAATGGTGGCCCTCAGACGAATGAGTTTCCCAACCGCAACTGTCCTGATGGGCTGCGTGTCCAAATCGTGTTCCCATCCTGCTGGGACGGTCTCAATGTCGATTCACAAGACCACAAAAGCCACATGGCATATCCAAGTGGTGTAAGCACTGGGAAATGCCCGACATCCCATCCCAAGAGACTTGTAACGTATGTTTCCCCCTCTCAATGAGAACTCCCTTTTGTCATAGGAACTAACGATTTAGTCTGTTCTATGAGGTTATCTTCCAGGTCACCGACTTCAAAGACCAATGGTATGGGGACAAGCAACCGTTCGTTTTGTCTAATGGGTATGCACTACTCGTCTGTCCCGGGTGGAGATCATGCAAGCTGACGCTGTCCAGTGACCCAACCGGATACGGTCTCCACGGTGACTTCCTTAATGGATGGGATATCGACGTACTCCAGTCTGCAATCAAGCAATGCACTGATAACAGTGGCTCGCTTGAAAAGTGCAGCGTCTTTCAATTCTTCGATGACGAGACGAGGAAGGGGTGTCGAGTGCCCGTAAAAGTGAATGAGCAAGTCTCCGGCCAACTGGATGCCCTCCCTGGTTGCAACCCGGTACAACCAGGCCCGTCGAACGCACAACCGCAGTCAAATTGCGGCGCAACAACACAGATCTCGCAGCCTCAATGGGGCTTTAAGGATGTTACGAGCACACTCAAATTCAAATATCTTGGCTGCGCTCGTGATCCTTCAGGCCAAGGTCGTACGCTTCCCGCCAGGAAGACGTCAGACACCATGACCGTCGACTTTTGCATCAAATACTGTAACGATCAGGGATACCAGTATGCTGGGCTGGAGTACGCCAAGGAGTGTTGGTGTGGCAATTCAGTGGCAGCAGATCGAATGCCCAAGAAGGGCCTCCTCGGCAGTTGCGAGATGCCGTGTCCCGGCAGCACGGCCGACGTGTGTGGTGGATACGCAGCGCTGTCACTCTACCAAAAGTGCAATGGCACTTGCCAGAATGCGGCATTGATGTAAGGGCCGGGCAGGTCCTAGCCCCAATTTTAGGGAAATATTTTGCGCGATTAAGCCTACCTAATCAATTGTAATGCCGCATACGGCCATCTGAAGACTAAGTTTGTAAACTTTCCTTTGTTTCCACATTAAAACCCTTGCCGAGTGTAGCTGATGCCGTGCTGATTCTCCTGGCGAGCTGTGCTGTGATAGGCAAGAGAACGATAACGATGCCTAGACGGTTTGGCCTATTCGTAGTTGCCATACCGTGCCCGCACACAATATCACATCGAGACAGACTCTGGAACTTGAAGCGAAAGTGGTGCATCAGAGTGAGATTCATTAGCCCAGAGGGCGCAAGTCGTGGGTTCGAGTACTAAACCGACCCTCGTATGCCGTTCCTCGTGAAGTAGCATCGAGGCTACTCGTTTTCGAACTATTGTACAGCCAGCATTTGCGGCAACAGGAATGTGTGATTATACATGGATCGTCATTCGGAAATCGAGAGAATGAGGTTTTCATTGACTAGAGAGAGTAAGAATGGCTAGACAATACCAGGTAGATGATCAGGGGACTGCTCACGGAGGAAGGAGGAACTCGCCCCAGGAGCTCGAGAGGAAAGTTACGGCAGCCTGCGGCATGATCAGCTTGTTGCGTGCCAGGGAAAAGCTGGTGGGCGTAGAACTTACGCCAAAGATGGCGATGCTACGCACGATAGGTGCATTCTCTGACGAAGTCAGGGCATCATAGGTTGATCTGAAGTAACCCTTGGGCTGGCGAGTTCGGGGGCCACCAGCTCTCTCAACGACAATTCTCTTAGGAGGCATGTTGACAACAATGATGTTTGACGGCTGGGAAAAATTTCTCGTTGGCGGGTAGAAGTATTTTGTCTTTCCACACTCAGTCGCTTTGTGAAGTTGGAGGTCGATATCGGATTGGTGCTTGCGCGACGGAGCTCTGTCGCAGCGGAAATTTTTGATTCAACGTCACCACACGAGCCACCTCACGTTAGCGCTATCTCGCCAGCAAAAGCCACTGCTGAGTGGTCAAAGTGTGGCGTGATGCACGGTCCAGTCATGCTTACTAAGAGACAGTTGCAGGTAAGGTACATACATAGGTCATGGCTAGTACGGATAGTGAGTCCTAAACCTTAGGTAGGTACGTCTGATGGAGCGGAGATAACCTTACCTCTACCAACCTACCCACCCGGTGCTTCTCACTGCTCTCAGTGCTACCCATACCTTCAAGCTCAGATAAACGCCTATAAAGCTATGCTCCAGTCCTGACGATGCGCCGAACTTTGTCGACCCTGACCCAGCCAGTGCCTATACCTTTCAAACATGGCTGACACCTCGCAACCCGGCCCGGGGGGGTTCTTCCCCTCACAGACCCTCCCTTCACCAGCTCCCAGCAGCTCATCTACCCGTTCTAGTGCGGGCCTCCCCCATCCTCGTGCCAAATCCCTGCGGCCAGGATCGAGTAAAGAAGACACGGTTCGCCGATACGTTGGGGAACGACTGGCAGTAGTCAACCGCCGCTTTGTTAAGAAACACGGCAATCCTGAGCCGGGCGACGATGTTGTCGGCTATAAGACTTTCGCAGAGCTGTGCAAAGACCTGCACGGCGTCATTGATGTTCTCTGGCTCTCCGCAACACGTTAGTGATGGCCCACGTGTTTCCGCACGCTTCATATTCTCCTATGACTGACACATCCCCTCGTAGCGAGCCTGCAAATCCCCTTCCTCTTGAATATCGCTGGCGATTTCACTCAATGGATCGTCGCCTTCCCGCCCTCTCCGAGAGCTACGTTTTTTGTTCTCACCAAGCTCGACCATTGTTTTGCAAGTCTTCTGACTGGCCGAGACATCGACACTGGCGACCCTTTGCCCGGTTTTGAGAACGGCCTCAGGGCAGGAATGACCACCACCGACATGGTCCGTTGTCGAAGCTCCGTAGAGCATACTCGACTAGTGATTGTCGAAGTTCTTGGCAGAGAGCCAGACAACGACGGCGAAGAGGAAGAAGACTTCGACACTGAAGCAGAAAGCGACGATCGCGCCAGATTGGTTTGGGATGAGGATGACGACAGACTATATATGGACGTCGCGCGAGTGTACGAGCACACAATCGTCCAACTTGGCAAAAAGCTCGGGGATGTCCTCGGCGCAATTCCTCAGCCAGACCAGATATTAGATGGCGGCCAATGCTGAACAAGAGACACCCCATCACCAGGTCCCGGATACCTCATTATTAGTAATGCAGGGATAATATACCTCGAGTGTTTAGCCTGAACAAACATTTTGCTCAGAACTTATCTAGAATTTAGAACCGTGTACAGAAACAGTAGGCGGCTGAGCCTATTGTGCATGAAACAAATAGGCATGCTGACCTACGTGCCTTGGAAGAGAGCTAGGTATCTATTCACGGGATAAAGCGCACAGAACGCGCTTGGCGATGGTATAATATAACCTGGAAGGGAGAGGATCGGGCTCGTCCTAAAATGAACATGACGGTTCGTTTCCGCCATTCTGGGCCTCACAAAGCCAGCGACTTTCAGCGACGGGCGCAATGTCTCAGTGGTGGATCTCCCGCTTCGCCATCGTCCTTGTATCCACGGTACCACGTCCTCGGTTTAACGTGGTGTATTCCAGTGGAGGCGACTCGCTTATCTCCTGGATTTACGCGGATGTTCGACTACCTGGTTTCCACGCTCTGCGTCCGTGATAGTGCCGTCAGTTTGGCTGACATGTTGATTTACTCTATGTGGCCATCACATGTGTATACTACGTGCAGGGGCAACAAAGCGTGTGGGAGGCAGTGGGCATTTCCGCTTTTACAGACTGAGCGGCCCATCTCCAACGCGGCGGCACCTGAACGGAGTCGGTCCGGGTCTCTGGTGCGGAATCGGGCAGCCATTTGCGGCGCATTGCGGTGTGCTGCGGCACCTTTACCCGATATCCTTGGCCTCCTCTGGTTCGTCCAGTGTCGCCGCGGACCAGCCAGCCCCTGTCGGAGAAACCCTGTCAGTCCTGTCTCAGAACATGCATTGCCGGCTCAAGTAAGGCTGGGTAGCTGGCAGGCTACGCCACTAATCGTTGTACAGACTCATATAGCGGCAGGGGCATTGCACTTGAGCGATCCGATCTTTCGCACTGAGAAAATCGCGGCGGCGTGTCCCCCCCACGCTACCATTCTGTCACATCCACGACCTCCTCCATGGGATCCCAGGGGCTAGATGCGTTGTCGATGTGCCTCTAGAGTTGGAGGAAACGAGACACCCGTGGCATTGTCAGTGCATGCTCAGCCCGCTCTATCAAGCCCCCCCCTCCCTCCTCTCAGCATACACGGCACACAAAGTTGGCTGCAGAACATCATCAAGAGAGATCATATCCGATGCGCAATCGCCGAGCCTACCCCTTTTCTCCTTCGCGGAGCTTCGGGACGAACGAGTCTGACTGACTCTGCCCATCTCCTATTTTTTTCTCCCCCTTCAGAATTTTCCTCCTCTAAGTGGACGGAGCACACCCCAATCCCCAGCTAGCGGTGGGGATTGAGCTTATGCGCTTTTATTTTCTCCTTATGAAGCGGGATCTATCAGTGGCCAATGCAGCAGCGGGAGTCGATCCTTGGCTCGGAGGCCCCCTTATCAACATCCTAAGTCATCCAGTCTCTTTCCCCCGTCCATGCCAATATCATGCAAATCCATGATCATTCAGTCCTCTGCGCCCCCTGCTACCTCAACCTGGGTGGTTTTCCAGGCTTGAATCTCCATTCTGCCCGTTTCGTGCCCTCTCATTGCACCGACACTTCCGCAATTCCCTCTTGGTCCTTGGTCCCGACCTTCATCGGCCGCTGGGGTCCCCTCTCATGGCGCAGATCACCACTCCCTTCCATTCATCAGCCACCTCCCGTCATGAGCTGCTGCCCCTGTTGTGCAAGGTATCTAGACGGTACTCCACTTTACCATGTCAGGGAGGGAAGATGGGAGCTTCTTGGTGCCACGCAGCTGCGCAGGCACAATGCAGAGTCACTGCGATAGTGGTGGCCAATTACCAACCAACCAACTCGACTATCTGCATATGTCTGGTATGGTCTTCGCTGTCCCTGCCTTTGACTTGGCCCTGTTCATCGGCCCTGGTACTACCCACATCTGACTACCTACACGCAACCCACTTGCGCCGCGAAGCTACCATTCTTGGGACTTCGGCTGCAACGAGAACTTATGATTAGTCGAGCCCCAGAGAGCCAAGCGGACCACCATCACCGCCACTGTAGGGTGTTGCTGTCCGATTCTGGGCGTTTCATCCTTACTCCCCACGTCCAATTTCTTTCTTCTGCCTTACGGCATACAGCCTCGGGATATGGATACACTGCTTCGGAGGATTGCCATGGCCCATGGGTGGTGAGCGAGCTCTTTTCCCTGTCTCTGTGGCCCGCTTGCTCTCTCTGGTTCTTAGCACCGAGGAGACCTCCCTTGTTGCTGCCGCCCACTTTCTTGTCCACCGGCAAGGATTTTGTGCAAATAGCACACTCCCATCTATTATATATACTCAGTCCAGCCTCTGGCCTCCGTTCGTCAGGATGCCTTTCGTTGCCTTCTCGCCTTCAATTCCACACTCCCTGACCTGGCCTACAGCGCCGCTTACATTCTTTTCTTGGTGATCACTTCACTTACATTCATTCACACGACGTACACCGTCCCAGTCATTCCTTCTCTTTGGATATTTGCAGCTTGCCAGCATTACAAGCCAGTACGACGAGAACACCACACAATCGATAATCATCAATTTCTCCCTCGATATCGTCCTCAAGTCTGAAACGTTACTTCATAACATCAGAGATGCTTAGCACTTCTCTTCTTCTGGCACTTGTGCCCTTTGCCAGGGCTCTCGCCCCCCCGGCCGTGGACGGCATGAACATCATCTGGTCAGAGACCTTTCAAGGAAACGCTGGCGCGCCTCCCCGAAGCGACACTTGGGGCATCACTCTAGCCATCGACACCAACAACGAGGTACAAACTTACACCGACTCATCTTGGAACCTTCAAATTTCCGGCGGCGAGACGATCCAGTTCATCCCCCGCAAATCTTCCAATGGCGTCTGGACCTCAGGCCGCATAGAGACCAAAGCCTCGTGGACCCCTCAACCCGGCAAACTGATGCGTGTCCAGTCAATGTTCAGAATGGGCGCCAACGCGAATAAGCAGGGAATCTGGCCGGCCTTCTGGATGCTGGGCGATGCCGTCCGTCACGGTACGCAGTGGCCTCTCTGCGGCGAGCTCGATATCTTTGAACAGGTCAATGGTCAGCTTTCTGCCACGGGCACCGTCCACTGCCAACAAGAGTCTGGCGGTATCTGCAACGAACCCAGCGGCCGTGGAGTTGCTACCTCGATCCCGGATAACGACTGGCACACGTGGAGTCTTCAGTGGGACCGTACTTCTAACAACTGGCTCACCGAGACTATTACCTGGATGCGCGATGGCGTTGTTTTCAACACGCTGACCGGTGCTGATATTGGGGACGAGTCGATCTGGGCTACGCTCGCCCATGCTCCTTACTACGTGCTCATGAACGTCGCTGTTGGTAAGTCTGAATCATTTTCGGCCATATTTGAGCCGCCTAACTAACATAGCATAGGTGGTACACTTCCGGGTAATCCTACCGACGCTACTCAGGATGGCTACGGTAGCATGATGGAGGTTGGATATCTCGCCGTTTACGAGACGGCATGAGCTTTCCTCAACGAAGTTCACCCCCGCGTGTCCTCACGTCAAGGACGTGCCACATGCTGGACTTCTCTCGCCATACCAGTGACGCTTGCCCGCAGTTTCACTCAAGCACGCGCGACGGCGCTTCTGTTCATAGTAGATACCCCCCATTCAACAGCGTTTTTTCTTGCAGTGGCCAACCTTAGTCCACCCTTCCCTCCCGTAGATTGAAAGAGCCCAGCCTTTCAGTATGTGACCGACACAAGAATGCTATTTCAAGGGCAAAACACCAGTGGTCTAGATGCTATCGCAGATTGATGGCAGATATCACCAAAATGATAAATCAAATGGCATTCTCTTCAGGCTGCGCTGAGTACCCAACTTGTGGAAAGTAACCTGTGATGCGACTTGATTCTAACTATGCTTTGGCTTAAGGAACACGGGATCGATGCGCCCGACGCGCGAGGTTCCCTTTCTGTCGTTGCTGCCTCAAGCACATATGGAGTCTGCTCTTGGTCATAGACTATGTCAGCTAGCATATAATGATACCCAGGAGGCGAGGACTGGTAGTTGGGAGTCTATTGTGGCATTGCTATTAAAGACGGTAGTAGAAGTAATGATGGTGGTAATAATAGCAGCGGCGGCGACGACGACGACGATAGCAGTGATAACGACAGTGAGGTGGATTAGGTCACCATAGGAAAAGCAGCAGAAGAAAAGGCTGTCCCTTCCAACATACATCAACACCGGGCACTGTCAGTTGAGCACCCGGAAGCGGTCCGCGAACAGGTTTCCCCCTCATCGATGACCAGTCAATGGTGGTCAATGGCTTAAAATACATTCAAATGACATACCTACCTTGAACATACTACTCGCATGGTGCCTCGCGTAATACCGCGTTCTCCGAATTGCTTGACAAGCACTATTCAACGTTGACGAGATGCCTCGGCTTAGCCTGATAGCAGTATTCAAACAATTGAAAAAATATGGATTGAACCTCGTAAGCCAATACCATTCCACACGCCACAGTAATCTGACAAGACCTAGGATAAACGACGACGGCTGGACACGGTATGATGTTGTCCTGAACCTTCTAATAAATACAATGCTCTTCTCATACTCAAACCCGGACAGCAACTCTGCCCCCTTTTGGACTTCCACTCCTCTTTTGCACAAGTTGAAACTCATGGTCCAGCGAACTTTCCCACTCCAAGTAAAACCCGGGCTCCGCAATCTCAATTCGTATGCCGCATGTAATCAATGATTTCGCCCAACTGTTCGAGGTAGGAAGTAGGCACCTGAAAAAAACTAGCGAAACCGGCCCGTAGAACTCCAGAACCAATGATCCAAGGACAGCCAAGGAGAAGCTCGTGTGGTGACAGCTAGCTCAAAGGCCCCTGTTGAGGTTGAATGCGTGTTACCCCAGGCAGATGCACGCGTGAATTAAGACCGCCTTTGTTTTGAAGGGCGTTAGAGGACGTTGACCATGTCCATCCACCACACTTCCACCAGATAACAAACACCAGAACCATTTCTGCCCATGTTGTCGACAGTTGGTAGGTGGAGGAATAGTAGCAAATAAGGAAAACTGTCAGGCTGAGTGACGACGATGTAAATGGTCTAGAGACCACATGTGTTGGGAATGGTTTTTTTTTTTCTTTTTGGGTTAGTCAGGGGGTCAAAAGACTGCCCTTGTGGATGAATCAACTGGCGTAAATGCCACTCAATGTCCACATAGCCAGGGAGCTTGATTGTTGGTATTCCGACCGAAATGTTGCCCAGCTGGAACAAACAACACGGTCGACGTCGTAGCTGGATCCAAGGAAGGAATGGCGGAGATTGCGAGGCGCGAAGCGACAGCCTGCACCGTCACCGTATCGTCAAACTATCCTTGGCTACAAACGCGCGCAATGACAGTTTCAATTGCACACCTAGTCTGCGCCGATCTCATTGGCACCCTCCATGCCAAAAGAGCCGGTATTGAAGTCAAAGGCTTGATTGTCACCATCTTCGTGTAAGAACGAGTCGAAATCGAAGTCGTTTAGGACGTTATCGGAGACGAGGGGGTCCGCAAACGCCATGGCTCCGAAATCGACCATGCCATTCGTGCTGTCCATGCCAAACGATCCGTTCTGGTTGGCATCCGAGTGAGCTTGAGGAGCGACCTGGGGCGCAGGTGCGGCTGCGGGAGCTGGAGGCTGTCCATTGGGAACGGCAGAGACCGGCGCGTTCTGGCCAGCTTTGAAGCTCGCGGGGTTGACAGGAGTGATGGGCGTCGCCGGGTTTGGCGGCTCCTGGTCTTGAGTGCCATCAGCCGCCGGCGTGGCTCCGCTGTTGAGATTGGGGTTTGACTTCTTTTGTGTGGCAGCCTGTAAATTTGTTAGATGATTCTCATAGGCTTTTGTTGTGCTTACCTTGGCCTTTGCGTTCTTGTTATCCTTCTTCTTGGGCGCGGCCTTGTTGGCTTGCGAAGGAGTGGGTGGCGCTGCAGTTGCTTGCTGAGGAGACGAGGTGTTTGTGCGGTTTGCGTTCGCGGCGGCAGGCGCGGACGGTGGTGGCATTGATCGCTGCTGAGGGGTGCCCTGGACTTGACCCTGAGGGCCCTGAGGTACCATCTGGTTGCCGTTCGGACCTCCTTGCCATTGCACAGGTTGATTGCCTTGACCACCTTGTTGAGGCTGCTGTTGCTGTTGTTGCGGAGGCTGGCCTTGCTGCTGCTGCTGCTGAGCCGCTTGTTGCTGTTGTCTCGCAGCCATCATCTGTTGAGGGTTCATCTGGCCGTTGAAGGTCTGGCCTGGATGCGAGCTAGGCGGGCGCATGCCATTGATCTGAGGGTTTGGCACCATGTTCCCGTCCATATTCGCCATGCCCTTGAAGAAGTGGGGTGCCATGTTGGGATCCATCTGGTTGCCCATGAAGTTCATGGGATTGGGGGAGCCCCGAGACTGGGCGCCCTCCGGCAAGGGTGAAGGTATGCCCGCGTTGTTCATCTGGGGCGTACCACGCTTCATCTGCTCTGTCGGATTGGGCGAGGCTCCTGTCCTAGCACCTTGAGGGGAAGTCTCAGGGAATGGCTGGCCGTTGGGGCCTGGAGGAGCACCAGGACCGCCAGGACCGGCAGGGCCGTCTCCTCTTGGCATAGCACCGCCCATGCTGTCCTGTTCCTGTCGAGCCATCATGAGTCTCTTTTTGTTCTGCTGCTCCAGAAGCATTAGCTGCATTTGATAATCTTGCAGAGCGTGGTTACTTCCACCGCCGGCCTGGGCACCGCCAGGGCCAGGTCGAATGCCGGCAGGCATCTCGCCGGCGTTATAGTATGCGGCCAGCCCAGCTTGATCAGGGCCCTGTGCCATCATAGGGGAACCTTGACCCTGAGGACCGGCCGTGTTAGGCATAGGCTTGTTTGGCATCTGGCTGGCCTGGTGTTGCTGCAGATTCGCAGCGTATGTGGCAATGGACTTCGCTTGGACAGCAGGTGGTTGGTTTGAGAATGTCGTGAACTGCTGCTGGGTCAGCTGTGCCGGGTTAATGCCGTTGGTGATGAGCATTTGCTGGGCTTGAGCTACGTTTGGGGCGGTCCCCACCTGCTGGCCTGGCATGCCCTGCTGTGGTCTCCCATTCGGCATCATCCCAGGCTGACTCGGGTTGTAAGGCGTTCCGTCCAGGCGAGGTCGCTTTGAGGGTGAAGGAGCATTTTCGCCAGAACCAGGCGAGGAGGGGCGCTGTCGGCTTCCCTCCATGTCAGACGGGTCGCGTTGCATTTGAGTCTGCTTATGCTGAAGCATTTGCATGGCTTGGGGGCTATTACGACAATCTATTAGCTACATCTTCGGGGTTGAACCACGGGCCGTTGCGAATTGAATACTCACTTGTTCTGATTGTTTGCCATGGCTGTGCGCGCGAGGTTTCCCTGCTTCATGTTCATGGCCATGCCTCCATTCTGCATATTGCGCATCATCTGGTTGTGATATTGCTGCTGAGCGGCCAGGCCCTCGGGGCGCATCTGACGGAGAAGCTCCTGCTGCTGGTTTTGGCGCATGCGGGATTGTTGCTGCAAACCAAATTAGCATAAGCCAGGAAATAGACGGCATGGAAACTGGAGGTCGCATGAGCTCGAAAACACGTACCTGGGTGTGGCTGACGTATTGATTCACAGGGCCGTTGCCGCCCTTGGTACGTTGCGCGTTGAAAATATCCCAAAACAGGCAGAACCACTCGTACAAGAATGAGGATTCGGAAGCAGGCATAGGCAGTTTGGGAGCGGGAAGATCATCAGGGAGCTTCGCGTCAATGTCATCCTTGGAGTCGGTATCCATAGGATCGTCACCCAAGCCATTCCCAAGCAGATTGCCATTTTCATCCCTCCGTCGGTTCGCACCATCCTTAGTGACATTTATTTGATGATCTCCGTTGACGAGCGATCGCGCGCAGTCAAACATTTGGTGGCGGAGAAAGTATTCGTAAATGTAGGTGTTGAGCAATGTTCTTTGGCTCTCGGTGGGAACAGGCATTTGTCGGGGGCCAGCGACCTGAGGAGCGACTGCGCCATTATTCATCATGGGTACGGGAGCACCGACAGGGCCGCCCATGGCGTTCATGTTGGCCATGTTGGGGTTAACGTTGACGTTCATGGTGACGAGGGTGGGCCGGGCTGCAGACAGTTGTCTGCCCGGCTAGAAAAGGAGGAGTCGATGCGGTAGATGATAAAAGGAAAGGTTGGTTGAAGGACGGGGGTGGTGGTCGGTGGACAGTGAAATCGCGGTCGTCGAAAAACTTTCGGTCAGCCACCTCAGAGGCGCTGGATGCGTGGCACGCGGTGCGCTAAAAGCCGACCGGCAGGAGCGTGTCGGATTCAGCGGTAAGCCACTTAGGGGGGCCTCTAATGGAGAGAGTGAACGGATTGAATGGTCGCGACGCAGGGCGAGGGCTCGCGATCGGAGATACAAAAGGAAGTGAAGAGAAAAGCAGAGCAGTCGGAGAGGAGAAGATGCGCGGTCGTTGCTGGCTCCGTCGTGGCGAGGTCGATGGCGATGCGGTATGGCGATAGGAAGTCGAGGGTTTGTGTAGAAGAGTGAGCGAGAGGGCGAGAGCGAGAGATGCCAGTTGCAGGAGAAGAGCAAGTGTGGATTGAGTGGGATTAGGTTGAGGGATGCAAGTAGTGGGAAGTGGAAAGACAGGAGAATGGATGTCGGAAGAGAAGCTCTGTCGGGGGCTTTCTTTGGGGTGCTGAGTGTCTTCTCTGGGTCTTGGGATTTGGCTCTTGGTTTGGGCCTGGGGGGGTTGTTCTGGCGTCGTCGATCCTGCCAGACCAGCTTGCTGCTCTACAAGCAGTCGCAGTCGTCCCTCTCCTGCAGCGCTGCGCTAGACCGATAAGGCGAGATCAAAACTGCGAAATCGACAAATGGTTCGGGGCAAAGGGCGAAACCATCAACTGAGCAAATGACGCGTGTTTAAAGCCAAGTTGCAAGTGTTCGGCATGCGAGGCCACCAGGGGGGGATTTAGTTGATGAAGGAAGGGGAGAGGTCAGGAGGGTAGAGGAAGGTGGAAGAGAGGGGCGCGAGATGGACAAGGCAAGGCAATGGAAGGGGAGAGACGCAGGACGAGCGACGGGTGGAAAGGATGGGGTTGGGATTTTCCTAATTTTCGCCCAGGACGCTTGGGCAGATTTGGGGGGAGTCTGGAGACCTGGAACTGGGAGCTGGGTGGTCGTCAGAGCAGTTTGGGGGCGGGAGGACGCGGGTACACCTGAGAATGAGGCGCGAACTTCTGAGCACGTTCTGGCCTGAGGCACAAAGCACGTTGTGTCAAAGGCAAAAAAAAGGCTACAAAGACCTCAAAGAAGGGGGACATTTACAGATATATCAAGATACACGGTGTATTTACCTAGTCGATAAGCCCGCTAACTGCACTGTAGCTGTAACTGTCTAATACCTACTTTACCCATCATCTTACACAGACGGTATTCATTCTTAAGGCATGTACGGATAGGTAACGTCCCAGATGTCGACACTGACGGGAGCTTATGACAGGGTACCTCGCTAAAGCACGCAGGCTCCTCATCGACCCACGTACTGACTGTTCGACGTCGCATCGTGGTTGAAGCTCCAGCCGCTTCATTATCCGTCTCAGTGAAGCGAGACGCGACGACGCGCCAGGCTGCTGGGAATAAACCCGCAGTGCAAAGTTTCACCCGACCCAAGATGAGCTCCCACTGAATTGCGATAAACTAAAGACCAACCACTGCCAGCCCTACTATATCACCTTGCCTATCTTGGGCTCCATGCCGTCGCATTGCAGCCACTCCCATACACGCCAACCGGTCTCGAGAAAAACCTACGTACCCTGCATCGTCCGCGACTCTTTAGGGCTATAGGACACCTATTTGTGAGGACATTTCAATACCGGTAGAATCGTACGCACACTGCGATGGCCCAACCACAGGGCGCACTTCGAAACTCACGAAAAGACTTAACCCCAGCGCACAATCGTCGTTCTCAACTTATGATCCCCTTGATGCCTGGGATGCTTTTTACTTGAAATTGTCGTTCGCAAAGCACGGGCCTCCATTTTATTGCATTAGCCAGCTCCGAGCCAACGCGACACTGTGACTGGTCGGAGCCTCGAGATGTCGCCAACTATGCGAAATGACTTCCTCGGAGCAGGCGAGGCAGGCCGACTCTCTTCGCTCAATGTCGCCATCTCGCCCGTGACTTTCCCGTCGCCTTGTCGCATCGTCCCGGTCATCCATCCTCTTCAAAGTCTCCCTCAGGCTGTCTAGACCCAACTACGGCGGCATCCCGAACCTCTGGGCACCTCTCCCCACTTCGGCCGACACCGGCCGATACACTCATCGAAGTCCGTCGCCTAACTCCGCAATATGCCCTCTCTGGAATTGATACAGTAGCAATGCACCGCTAGATTAGCTGCCGTCTGTCTGTCCATTTGCCTGATCAGTGTGTCGTGTCAACGCCAAGTCGTAGCAATGGAATTGTTGAAAGCAGTAGCTGGACGTTGCTCCATGTCGTCAAAATTAACTCCCGTTGTCTGCCGCCAACGTGGATACAGGCCCGGGACCACCGCAAACCCGGCGTTGGTACCGACACAAAGTGCGGCCTTGAACTGGGCGCCAAGATCGTTTCCATTCTCACAACTATCACTCCCTGCTTGCAGTCATATGTCTCCCGCATCGCTCTTCAGATATGTTCCCGGTAAATGCCCACTTTGTGTTATTGAGAGCCGAGCCATTGTCTCTTCCTAGTGCTGCGAGAGCACCATTGCATTTGCTACGTTAAAGCCTGAGGCGCTAGGGTGCCTGTCTCCATAGAGCCGACAGAATTTTCATTGGAAATTCCACCGTATGCACAATCGGATTACGTTGGCACTGAGGTTGATCATCTCGACTGCTCCTCTAAGGCTCTTCCTCGTCCCAGACAGGTAATTTAGCTGAGAGTTACCGCGAGACCACGACTTCGAAGGCCATGACCCAGTGATCGCAGCCGGAATTGCGGACAATTGGTATTGTCATGTGAAAGGTTTGCACCGCTCAGTCGTCTTCTGGTGGCAATTCGTCGTCAATGTATCGTATCAACGATACCCTCATCTCTGTCGTGTCATGGCCTCTCAGGACATCGCTAATAAAGTGTGCCTCCACCTGCATCTGCACCATCTCCAAAGCTCCGCGCAACACACCGCAGAAGATGTTGGAGTACCACAGCTCGTCCTGCGCGCGCCCATCATCGGGCAGCTCCACGAAGTCTGCCAATGGGTTCTCGTCAAATACCAACGAGAACTGTTTGTTATCCGTCGTCCAGTTGGTGACTTGGGGCGTAACGTTCAAAAAAATCTTGAAGCCAACCTAGCGCTCATCAGTGATTAACATTTAGACAGTCTCTTTCCTGATGGGAATGCACATACTCGTGCAATCATATCTGCCGTTTCGCGAAAATTCGAGCACCGCTTCATTGTATTTGACTTGGCCAAGTAGTCTTCAATCAGACGGAGGCCGATGTTGTATCCCATCTTATCCAGCTGCTTGTTGACCTCCACATAGTCGCTGTCATAGTCCTTGCATAGCTGGGCGACGATTGTTCCATATGTCAAAGTCACCAGCTCAGCGTTCACCTTGTCGATGCGTGTTCTGTAAGAAACGGGTCAATTCTTGTTCGAATGGCGTCGTCGCGACTTCACGTACTTCCAGATCCTATTGAGAAAGCTTGTTAGCCTCTGTCAACCGCATGCGCAGCGGAATACTCACTCTTCACCTAGGCGAGTTGCCTTGCTTGCTGCCATGCTGCGCAGTCAGTGTGCGACAGCTCAAGGTTGCTTAGCGATGTGAGCCTCGTGAGGGCGGCAGACGATCAAGGAAGTCGGCAATGATCTGGCCGTTTCAACGCCTCTCTGTCTGATTGAGGGCTGGGTTCTGCCCGGTCTAGTATCCTCGTCAGCGGATCGCCTTATCGTAGAGTTCGCGCGGTCGTGAGGCGCAATTGTTGGGGCGCCGTGACGTTGCTGTCAATGGTATCGGGGTGGTTGATGTTCACAGTATGGGTGGTAGATGGTCTTCTGGCGCCAGTGGATATTTGAGATGGATACACCCGGGTCAAATGTGGAAAGCGCCAATCAGAAGCTTGGAGAGTTAATTAGGTACCTGAGCGCGTACCTACAACAGCCATCCACCTACCTTACGCCTTGAGGTGCACTGTACCCGTAGACTTGCGCAGGTCGGGTCGGATTGGATGGGAGCTCCACTGAACTGAGCCCGAGACACCCACCCTCCAGCAGGACTTACGTACCTTACCTAGATACCTAGGTAGCTCGGTGATCGGCAGAAGCAAGCTCCGTTCCGCGTCCAGATCAGGACCGTTTGCACTTAGGTAGGTTGTTGCACGGGCCAATGATTCCAGATGTTGCGTATTTTGTCTTTTCCTGCTCATTCAACTGAACATCTATCGCAACGCTCAACGCGCGCATTAGCCCACGCGAAATCAACCTGAAGATAGCGGCACCTCCTTTAGATCGAAGAGACATCCTACATCCTCAACATGTCCGAAAAAAGACCGGCATCTGACGAGCCAGGCTCGGGCCAGATGATCGTGAAGCGTCAAAACGTGGGATCATCCACGGGAGCGCTGGCGAGGCTCAATGGTTCCGGCAAGAGCAACGCCTTGGTGCAGAGCGTAAGATATGCGACTCGTTGACCGTTCAATCATGGCTAATGTTGCCGTAACAGGCGCCACGAACGAGCAATCTACAAGCCCCTGTCATGGAGCTCACTGGGCACACTGGGGAGATTTTTTCAGCCAAGTTCGATCCTACAGGCAACTTTATCGCCTCAGGATCTATGGATAGAAGCATTCGTGAGTTCATCTTACCGCAAGGAAAGCCAAGTCTTGGTGCTGACTGATAAGTCCTGTGGCGCACGTATGGCGATTGTGAAAACTATGGAATCCTCAACGGCCACCGCGGCGCCATCCTGGACCTTCAATGGTCGCGGGATTCGAAGATTGTCTACTCAGCATCGGCGGATACGAATCTGGCGAGCTGGGACCTGGAGAACGGCTCCAGAGTACGAAGATACGTCGGTCACGAAGAGATTGTCAATGCTATGGACATCAGCAAGAGAGGCGAAGAACTCTTGGTCAGCGGCAGTGATGACGGGTCCATAGGCTTATGGGACCCGAGAACAAAGACTGCGGTTGATCACATTCAGACCGAGTTTCCGATCACAGCTATTGCCATGTCAGAAGCCGGCAATGAAGTCTATTCAGGAGGCATTGATAACGACATCAAGGTCTGGGATTTGCGCAAGAAGTCGGTGATCTACTCCATGCTTGGGCACCAGGATACAGTAACCTCTCTGAGGGTTTCGCCAGACTCTCAATCACTCCTATCGTTTGCTATGGACTCGACCGTAAGGACGTGGGACATTCGGCCCTTCGCACCAACCGAGAGACACATCAGGACGTTTGACGGTGCGTCCGTGGGTCTCGAAAAGAACCTCATCCGTGCCAGCTGGGATTTAGAGGGCAAGAAAGTGGCCGTTGGTTCTGGAGATGGAACTGCGACGATATGGTCTAGCGAGACTGGCAAATTGATGTACAAGCTGCCAGGTCACAAGGGAACAGTCAATTGTGTTGAGTTCGCGCCTGGCACAGAGCCAATCAGTATGCGTTCCTGCCTTTTTTTTTTTTTCTGGCGTTACGAGACGAATGCTGACTTCCTTTCCTAGTACTGTCCGCATCATCTGATCGGAACATGCTTCTCGGAGAACTGCGGTGAACAAGACGCCGAACCTTAAGCAAACATTACAACATGCCAAGGTAGATGCAGCGCAGAGATCAATTCATTGTGGAAGCGCCAGATTTGAAGGAATTATATGTCCACGTGCCTTGCATCTCGGAGTGTGTAGTTGTAACAGTAACAACAAGTTTGGGGGTGACGGGACAAGAAGGGTGGGTTTTTCTGCGATGAGTGATGACCTGATCATTCGTTATAACACGGATTCGGACATGGTTCGGCGGAGAAGAGCCGTAAGTCGACGTGGGAGATAGCGGGCGGCAACTAGACCGATCCATGATTGTACGCCACAGGTCGTCTCAGGGAGAGATTACTTTGATACCCTTGGAAGAGCCGATTTCGGCAATACAAACTCGCTGTTTGCTGGAGCTGCCGTACGAAGTCGTGAAAAAGCACATTTCTCGGCCCGTGTCACGGCCTGGAGAATCGTCCGGTGTATCCGTCCTATTCTTGCAGGAACAACCCTGAGACATTGCAAGGTTCATTGCGTGCGTCAGTTACTTCAGCTTGCACGAGCGAGGCCCGCCGACTAACCTTTAGCATCTGACGACTGCTGCCGCGGTACGAAACCTAGATTCTGGGGTTCCCGAATTTCTGAAGTACTTGCCAACGAAACGGGAGAGCAGAGACTCATTGACCGTTGCATCGTATGTGTACGTCGTTTACTTTCATTCGTTAACCCATTGTCTGTGGGCCCACGACTTTACCGAGTTCCTGCTCTAAGGCTAAGGTGTCAACCACTCAACTTACAGGTTGCCCTTTCCGGTCTCGGTGTTCGGAGAGGCAAATCTTAAAAAACTCTATTGAGCATTGGTTTTTGGACGCTGGCGGAAGTCACGAACTGGACAAATGACGACCCGGGGGCTATTTATGGACAGGAACAGGGCGTGACGACGACAGTTGTGTAGGGTGAGAGAGAAGTAGTTCAGACGCAGCTTTGGGCGATGAGACAAATGGCAGCGCACTTGCTGACTGTCAACGAATCTGAGGTGTTCGTGTACAGACCCCGAACTCTACCTGATGATGGAACACGACGCTTTCGCAATCGCCTGTCTTATGTAAGCGTACGTTGGCCGCGTCGAGGATCAGTATGCAACCGGGCTTCGTCAATGGGCATGCTTGATTCCCTGAAAACATATCGTACCTTCTGTATCTTTGGTAGATGCGCAGCAGAGAGGGTGGCAGGAGGCAAGTTGGGTCAGGTCCGAATTCTTTGGCGTCGAGTGAAGCGCGCGTGTCTGCTAATTTGGATGTTGTCAAGGTGACTCTGTCTTGAACGGTAGGCAAGATGGTCAGGTATTCATGGTTGGCCTTTTTCACGCCCTGAACGCCAACGCCAACGCCAAACTGCCAACAACGCTTCCACCGCCCCCAGGCGCCCGGGTTCGTCGATATTGGGCCGTACGTTCCTGGCCCCATACAGAGACTACTTACGTAGTCCTCCCATGCTATCAAACCCTAATCCAACATAGCCCTGATAACCTGGATCTGCTCCAGCACGCTTGATCGACTGGTGCCGCCTTTAGCCGTTTTCGCCTCGACACTCGTCTCATATTCGAATGCCTCCGCAATGTCTGCTGTGAACCGAGAATCAATGGCTTGCAGTTGCTCAAGGGTTAACTTATCCATCGCAATTTCCAGCTTTTCAGACTCTGCAACAACGCGTCCAGAGATGTGGTGAGCCTCTCTGAACGGACATCCCTTCCTCACCAGCCACTCTGCAACATCAGTGGCTAGCATCGTTTTGTCCAGAGCAGCCTCCATCCGGTCTGGCCGCACCTTTAGGGTAGAAATAACCCCGTTGGCTATGCCAAGACTATCTGACACAGTCTGAACCGAATCCAGCATAGGCCCCCACCCTTCCTGAAGATCTTTATTGTAGCAAGATGGCAAGCCTTTCACACTCTTTTAAATGAATAGTCAGAAGCTACTCCCGATGCGCTTCTCAAAAGCCAAGGCAACTGGCTGAGATATCAAAATGAGGACTCACCATCATTAACCCAGCCATTTGACCAAAAGCACGCCCTGACTTGCCGCGCAGAAGCTCTAACGAGTCCGCGTTGAATTTGTTGGGCATCAAAGAGCTACCCGTAGAATAGGCGTCGGCCAGCCGCACGAAACCGAACTCAGATGTCGAATATATGATGAGGTCCTCAGCCCACCTGCTAACGTGGTTGGTGAAGATCGAGTTCCAGACCAGGAAGTCGATTAGGAAATCGCGATCGGCCGAAGTGTTCATGGAGTTCAAGGTAATTCCGCTAAAACCAAGCTCCTCAGCGATTTTGTTTCGATCAATTCGAAATGGGTTGCCGGCCAAAGCGCCACAACCAAGGGGACTAAGATTGACCCTTTCGAAAACTTGGCGCAACCGCTCGAGATCCTGCTTAAACGCAGCGGCGTATGACATCATCCATTGAGAGAATCGAACTGGCTGAGCACGCTGGAGATGGGTGTATCCAGGCATGATGTAGTCGCTGAGGTTGTCAGTCAGCAGGGAGCCGCTTTTGGCCAGAGATGGGGCTAGGCTTACATTTCAGACTCGGCACGTGTGATAATGACCTTGAGGAATGCAACGAGTTGGCTGTCGATTTCGCGGATCCGATCGCGTAACCACATGCGCATATCACAGACAACTTGCTCGTTGCGGCTGCGACCTGTGTGCAGCTTACCCGCGATGTCCTTGCCGATGACCTCTCCTAAGCGACGTTCGTTTGCCGTGTGAATCTGGTTCTTTGTGTTAGCCTCGGGAAGTTGAGTAGAATTGAGCGGCCTCTTACATCTTCGTCATTCGGCATGATAGCGAAAGTTCCCTGCTTCCATTCTTCCATCACTTTAAGCAAACCACGCTCAATGGCCTGAAATTCGTCGTCGCTGATGATGCCGGCCTTTGAGTTGGCTCTGGCAAAAGCAATCGACCCAAGGATATCTTCTTTGTAAAGAGCCTTGTCGTAATGGATGGAGGCATTGTACTTATGCATGAGAGGATCAATCGCACCTGCGGCACCGTGAGGTCAGTATACAGCATCCGAAGCTTGTTTCCCGAAACATTCGAACCTGTGAACCTGCCCCCCCAGAGCATGCCAGCTGCCGGGGCCTCCGCCTGTTTCTCGGCCATGTTGGAAATAATCGTGAGTGGCGTTCGTTGCGTTCGTTGCGTTTTCAAGGCCGATGGAATCAATGGGTTGGGAGGGCGGGGGTTACTGAGGTTGAAAAATCTGGTGGGGGTAAAGTACGTAGGTCGATCCGTCGAAAAAGTTTGTGGGCAAAATGGCGGGGGATCAGGTAAAAGCGCAGGGCGCGGCTTTTCTAACCAATCAGAGCCCTGCAACCGTAGTCGCCTCCTCCCTATTACTGCCCTCTACCTTACACTTGCCCTCTACGCTGCACTTGCCCTTTACGCTGCACTTGCCCTTTACGCTGTACTTGCCCTCTACGCCTGCCTTCTCGCGCCTGCCTACTCGCGCCTGCTCTTTATTCGCGTCTGCTTTTTCGCGCTTGCCTGTTGCGCCTGACTTGTACGCCTTGCGCTTGCCTGTGTAACTGAGGTAAGCGCCGTAGGAGTGGGCCCGTCAGCGAATCAAAGGCCTTTGGTTGGCTAATCTCTGTCCACGGGCCAGTACACTGTAAGGTACCCTGCGAAAATACTAATGGAACCGTAGTTACCCTGCGCTTTTACCTAAACCCGGGACCGATTGTCGGGTGTGACTATTGGGTTAGGTTGTGGACGGCGGCAGACCAGAAACGGCTTAGCGCCTCGCACCCGTGCAATCCGAAACATCTGGTGTTCTCCATCTCCAATAAGACCCCTGTGGTGGTTACCCCTGGGCGATTATGCAACACTCGAGCTGTCACAGAAGTCGACAAGTGACGGCGAATCCATCTCTTCTTCTGTGCAGGAGCTCTGCAGGAGCCCAGTGGGAGCCCGGGACACTGCGAGAGGCACGGATGAAATTGAGCCTCGCCAGCGCAAGGGTCCAATTGCGCTGCAACATGTTCCCGTCCTCCACGCCGCAGAAGCTGCACGTTTCCTCCTGTTTTTCGTCCGTATTTGCACCTCCTCGTCACCCAGGGTCGCTTCTTCCTCTTTTTCTGCCCTTCCACGTCGCAGAATCCCAGGTGCCCTGCCATGAGACTGGTCACAGCTGTCTGTGTGCCCCGAGTCTGCGGCCGCAGTTTCTTTTTCTGGTCTGTCCAGTAACACTCGCGACCTTGGCCGACCTTCTCCTCCGTTCCAATAGTCGACAAGACCCTACCAATACTTGCCGGCTTGTGCCTTGCCTCGAACTCCCCTAGCGAACCGAACTGTTGGCTGTCCGGCTGGCGTACCTACATACCTCCACTTACACAAAGTCAGGCACGGCTGCGGACGCACCGAGAAACAACGCCTGACTGGCAGTTCCTTGTTCACCTCACCTTATTCCTCGTCTCAATCTCCCTTTCTTTTCCAGCTCTTCCGTCTTCTCTCCATCAATTGCCTCACTCAGCGTCATGTTGGCGGCGCCAGGCGACCATCAGGCTTCCTTTTCATCCTTTTCTTGTCATTGACCATTTGTTTACGTTCTCTCATCTACCTCCCAATCCATCTTTTATTTCAACTGGCCATCACTGTGCAGGCTCTGGAAGCTGAACTGCGCCGCCAGCGTTGTCCTTCTGGACACTTTCTCTGCTTCCCATCTTTCTCGGTTGCGAATGTCCCTCCCTTCAGCCGTCGAATTCCTTGATCGAGGCCGTTGAGTCGCCGGCAGTCCTCCCTTGGAACTTGACACACCAGCACCCTCTCAATCCGTTATTTCCTTTACTACTTTCTTCTCCTAACTATTGGGCATTGTCTAAGCCGGCCGTGACCGCAGCTACAAAGATCCTTCAACGAGACGTTCATCAATACCATACCTCTGAGAGACGCTGACTCGCCATTTGCGCCGTCTACAACAAAGGATCCCCCTCGTCGCAGTATTATCTGTGGCAGCGTCGACAGCCTCCGCACGAGGAGTGCGAAACACACGGCGCCGACTCGCGCTTCTCGCTATCCTCCCCGCCGAAGCATGACGAACCTTGAACGGCGGTAACTGCGAAGTTAACTCTTAACGTTCAATCGGGAGGTGCATATCAGCTTCGACCCTCCAATATGGACTTTCTGCGACGCGGACGGTCCTCGAATGGACCAGATATTGAGCAACAGGCCTTGGCTGGACCATCAACACAGCCTGAAATGCAAGAAGATTCGCGATCTCGACCGAGGCGACTCCCTGGGACACGGACTGCTCTGCCCTCAAGAAGACATCCCGGCGGCAGAATGCAGCGCCTCGACGATGGCGAGAATGACAGTCCCAAAACTCCGCGCTTCAATATAGGCCTCCCAACACTCCCAAGCACTCGACTGAATCTTCCACATCTTGCGAGGACATGGACGAGTGGTTCCAACGGCCCGAACTCGCGGCCTAGCTCAGGACAACCACTGCCAAGTCGAGCGGCGACCGATCCGCTTCCCGGACCGTATATGAGCAGGGTGGGAGCTACGCAGATTCCTGTAGCGATGCCATCTCCCGTCGCCCAGCATGCTCGATCACATTCCCGCAGGCTGACAAGAAGATTTACTGGGCCAGATCCTGCAGAGATGCATCTGGCACAGATGGCACAGGAGGGAAGGCGGCGCAGACGACGGAGGCAGCGAAATCAAGAAGACAACAACGAGGGACACCCGAAAAGGTTCCTGCTTTGCCTGCCATGGGTGAAGTCGCGGCGCATGCGATCGCAAATTCTTCGGTGCTTTATTTCAGGCACATTTCTCGCCCTGTTATTGGCCGTTTGTGAGTGATGCCTTGTGCTGCTGTTGGGAAAACCTTACTAACCCCGCAGACCTTGCCCTGTCTCTCACACAGAACATCCGCAGTAGCGAGTTCACGGTACTTCTCATACTCATCATTCTGTTTACAACGATCTTTTTCTGCCACGGCTTGATTCGCTTATGCATGCTCGTCATTCGACCGCGATCGGATGACGAGGCTAGGCCGCCAATGCCGCAGCTTGTTGCTCCAGGAGGGTACGCTGTCCCACGGGAACCGATCAGAGTGGTGTTGGCCCGTGACGAAGAGGAGGAGGGCGAAATCAGCGAGGCAGCCAAAGCGAAGCCGCCAGCCTACGGCCTCTGGAGAGAGAGTGTGGTACGTGCCAGCAGCATGGATGTTTCCAATATTCTCAACTAACAAGAGGATACAGCGGGTGGATCCCAATAGGATATACTGGCAACGCAATCCCAATGCGACATCAAATGGCAGCTCGTCGAACTCTAGGGAGATTGGCAGCGGGCCACGACCACCATCGTATGCCTCGGAAGACGGTGTCAGCTACGTTGTAGATGCTCGGCCCCGGTCGATGGCGCCAGGAATGACCGAAGCCCTCCCACCACACCCCTCTGAGGTTGGGCGGATGAATGAACGACGAGGCCCATGGTAATCCCGTCTACGTGGTCAGAAAAGACAGAAGAAACCTTGCGTGTGATATTAGTGTACAATGAGAGCGCGGCTAGCGGCGTCAAGGGAGTTTCGGTAGAGGCACGTCTAGACAGTGCGTGAAAACGCCACTGAATGGGAGGACCTGAAGCATGTCATCATAAGTGTCTTGCGGTCATTGTATACTGCTCAGGGAGACAGAGCAAGCCGACTGGGACCGCACCAGTAGTACTTTCGCATGGCATTTTAAGATAATCGAGCGAGGGGATACAGCTCATTTCCAATACAGGCGGGTGTTTCACAAGCTGAAGGCGTCACGAGGGGGCATGAGGGAAGGTCGCGCTTTGCATGGCTAGTTCCACAGCATTGGTTGGGCTGGCGTGTGTCCGAACTGTCGGAATGTGCACCATTGGCACAAAAGAGGCTCTCCCTGCTTTGCCGACATAAAGCGTGTGAGTAAAACAGAGCTACGGCCGAAGAAAGGCATGAGGAGCTACACCAACGATTCGTAGTTCTACTGCTAGTAGGTGTTCGTTCTCTGCTGTACAGGTAAATACAGCTGTGCGTATATGCAAAAATAAGAGCAAGACAGCCACCAGTCCACCCTAGGTAGGTAGAGATCTATTAATTGTGAGCGTTGGATGTACAGGAATAGGCTGGCCTATTGGACACATGTTTTGCTCTCCAGCCGCCGCGTGCTTTGGAGCGGAGTGGAGCAGGAAATGATGAACATCCAATGGCGCGGGGAAGGAGACGGCCTGGGGGCCAGAAAAGAGAGACACCCGACGGTGCAGCGCCAGTCACACAGACATGCGTTTGGGTCAGGCACGCTAAGCCACGGCACGCCACGCCACATGGATAAATACTTTCAACGGCTCAGGTTTTGTGCTGCGAGATGCGGGAATGAGTATCTGTCTGCGCTCAGAAATTGCGGTTAAGCGATGTGAGGTTTGCTGAGCCGAACATACAGCGGAAGCGTATGTCAAGTACCTTAGTGTATGGAAGGTGCCTTGAGTATATATTACGTAAGGTAAATAGGGACTAGATTAGCTCGCTTAGAGGGGCGTCAGCGCGTGGGGTGTTTGGGGCGGGATGATGGATCGCGGCTGCAGTGTGTTGAAAGAACAGTGACAACTGAGCTGATAGTGAACTGTGAATGTGCAAGTAATGTACATAGTAAAGAGGTAAGGTATCCGTAAGGTAGGTTGAAGACCGAGGCCGGGCGTGAGCGGGAAGCGGAAAGCGGGAGAGTCGGGGGTACCGTTGCGATACTTGGCCCCGCCGCCCCTGGCGCCATGTTTCCCCGCCTTCCCACCTTTTGACGTCGTCAACGATCCAGTTGATCCGTTCCTCGAAGGTCGCTTCCATGTATCCAGGGCACGACAAGCATTCAAGGGCCCCGGTACTGACATCGACAGTTGAGGAACTGGGAGGAGGGCACTGAGACAGACACGCAGGAGGGTCAAAGTTCCAACACGACACGGCCACACACATGACATGGGGGACATGAGGCCGAGCGGGTATTCATAGGAAAAAGTGATGGCTTACCTCAGTAATGTGCTGCTGCAGGTGCAAGAGGGGCAGATGCAGGTGAGGTGCAGGCGCAGGCGCAGGCGCAGGCGCAGGCGCAGACGCAGACGCAGGTGCAGGTGCATGCCTTGCCTTCGCAGAACTTGGAAGAAGGGCAGGAGAGGGGAGAGGAGGAGAGGAGAGGCGAATAGAAGCCAGTGGGAGCTAGGTCTCTGACGAGGAAGTTTTTCCTTGCCTCGAACCCCCTGCTACAAACGCTGCCATCCATCCCGATGGCTCAGGTAGCCAGCCAGCCAGCCCGGCCTGTTCAGCTCTCACCCCAAATTGTATACATCCTGGCCCTGTCCTGGCCTCGCCTTTCCTTTCCGGTCGACATCCATGGCCAGGCTTCCCCCTCCAACACACGCTACTGCAGTCACTGACTGACTGATGGCGGGCGAGGCGAGAGAGGGGTTGGTGGTGACTTTGGATGACTTTGGAACCGGGTGATGACTGCTCTTGGTATTGAGGATTGTTGGACACCTTACCCGCGAAACTAGAAGGGAAGGGAAGAGAAACAGAAGGCTCGCGCTTCGCCCTCCCCTCCCGCCCGTCATCCTCCGTGTTGTCCAGCTTGCCTACGTTAGGTAGTAGGTAATTAGGCAGGCACGTAAGGTACTAAGGTAAGCTCCTAAGGTAAGTAAGGTACTGATCGAGTGCGCTTGCTTATTCTCTGCAACATCTCACCCCTTCAGCAGGACTTGAGACAGATACCTTTTACCCTGAGTTTTATCTCGAGGCATCCCCGCCGTAGCCACTTTAGGCCCCCTCACTGAGGTAGCCCCGTCCAGTCAGTCAGTCAGTCAGTCAGTCAGTCAGTCAGTCAGTCAGTCAGTCAGTCAGTCAGTCAGTCAGTCAGTCAGTCCTGCCCGGCAGTCCTGGGAGTCCCCAGTCCCTCGGCCTCCTACCCCGGAAGCAACATTCCGTCATCCGCCATCAAACCAGCGGGCAACCTACCTGCATCCATACTACCTACCTTCGCTACTCACCTACTTACCTACCTTAGCAGTCCAGTCTGGTCTAGTCCCCCGTTGGGTCACAGCCGCAGTCACAGGTCAGGTCCAGCCAGCCGTGTCCCGTCCTTTTTTCTTCGCTACTAGAAAGGACCAGACCCCTCTTTCCTCACACATTATTATTTTTTTTGCCCATTAAACAACAGCAACCTTCGTGGAAACGAACTGTTCCCGAATTTTCCCAAAGGCAATTTTTCGCGAAAAGGTGAGTTTCGCCCTCGATTGTACCTGCATCCATCGCATCAGCATTGCCCCCAGCACCTCTCTGTCCTTGTCTCTCTCTGTCTCTCTCTCTCTGTGCCTTTTCCCTCAATCTACCCCTCATCTTGCCTTCCCTGCCCAGCCAGCCCAGCGTGCCGTCGCAAACGTCTCTTTCTGCCAACCCAATGCGACACGGTCGACGAGGGCCAGCCTGCCACAGCAGCATTCGCCATCAGCCTCACCAGAATGCGCCCACCCATTGCAACGGAAACGATCACGATAGTCCTGCCGCATCTCATCTCTCTGCCCCCTCCACGAAGAAACTTGGGAGACTGCCACACTGAAGATGCGATCGCTTCTTCCTTGGTCCCGCACGCATTGCGCATCCCGCTATGCGACCCGCGGAAATGCGCCAACCCCGCCTGTTGCTTTGGTCTCTGGCCCACCACTACTTTTGACGACCGCAATCCTCGTCTTCTTGCCAAGACACCCGTTCTGTCGGGTTCGCGCGTCAAGCTGCGATCCCAACTTCACAGACCGCGGTGTCTGGAGCCTACCTGATGCTACATTGATCCGATAGTCCACCGGACTCAATTGGCTCTTGATATCGCTGCGCTGCGACTGTTGCGTTACTCCTGCGCGCCACCTCGGTCCCCCACACTCGATCTCGCCCCGATGCGCCTCCTCCCGAAAAGCCCTCGGTGGATCACTTGCGATAATCCCTCAATCGCAAGCCGGCAACAAACAGCGCCAGACCACGATGAGACCGGAGCCTGCGTCATTTGCGCCCTTGCGTTCGCAGGTTCACTCCCAACGGCATCCTTCGCATTGGCAAAGATCCCTTTCTTTGCGCGCGTTTACCACAAACCAAGTCCCGGGTGATTGGCATGGGTCTACTCGAGCAAATCTGTAAAGAAAATGGACGGAACGAGACATCAGAAACTCGCGTGTCATCACTGCCCAACACCTGAGCTCCCAGCGCAACTGTGTACCCTATTGCCGGATATTCCAGCCGAAGAGGATCGCACAGGGACCTTGGAGACGAACACTTCTGCTGCAACACCATCCGACAAGCTGGATTTCCTCAATAAACCGCTACAACGAGCACAAATCTAGCCAAGAGTAAATCGACTAATCTTCCTTCTCTGACAGCTTTACACCAGACTGCAAGATGTCTTCCCTCTCCCGTCGCGCGTGCTACAAGTGCGGCAATGTTGGCCACTACGCTGAGGTTTGCTCGTCAGCTGAGCGTCTTTGCTACAACTGTGAGTTCTATCCCCAAAGATCGATCAATGTTGAAATAATTCCTGACTCTCAATGCCAGGTAAGCAACCCGGCCATGAGTCCAACGGCTGCCCGCTGCCCCGCACCACCGAGGCCAAGCAGTGCTACCATTGCCAGGGCCTCGGTCACGTCCAGGCCGACTGCCCTACCCTGCGCTTGAGCGGCGCTGGCACCAGTGGCCGCTGCTATAACTGCGGCCAGCCCGGTCACCTCGCTGTAAGCAATCTTGCGTAATCGCCGTCGATGAGAAGCTGACGTTAAAATAAAAAAGCGTGCCTGTCCCAACCCTGCCGGCGTCGGCATCGGACGTGGCGCCCCCGTTCCTCGTGGTGCTTTCGGCGGCTACGGACGTGGCGGTTTCGCTGGTGGTCCCCGCCCCGCTACCTGCTACAAGTGCGGAGGCCCTAACCACTTCGCGAGGGATTGCCAGGCTCAGGCCATGAAGTGCTACGCTTGTGGCAAGCTCGGCCACATCTCTCGTGACTGCACCGCGCCCAACGGCGGTCCTTTGAACACTGCTGGCAAGACTTGCTACCAGTGCGGCGAGGCTGGCCACATCTCGCGCGATTGCCCCCAGAAGAACGCGAATGGCGAGATTCCCAACGACGTTGACATGAATGCCGCCGCTGGAATTGCCGCGCCCGCTGTTGCACCTATCGCCCCCGTTGCTTAAGCAATGATCCGTGGCCGCATCGTCCTCTCCATGAGGCGGTTCCGGACTGGGAAGAAGTTGGCTGCGTGAAAAGCAGCCGCTCCGCTAGTTCTACATACGCCAGCGCATCGTTGTTGGTTTCCTTATGTTTTCAGCACGACCCTTTACGCCTCTCGCACCTACCTACCAAAACACCTGCACCTTGCCCATTTCATTCTGGTTATTACTTTTACTTCCTGCATAAAAACGGCTTGTCGCCAATCGACATCCTTTGCTTTACACGGCGTCTACTGGGATTCCCCTTCGTCAACACGATTCATTTTCTGGAACAAAACGGGAAAGGCTTCCTCTCTTCATACTACCCTTGGTTCTTGCAACGACTCTCACGACGGACGGTCTCAACGTATTTATATGCATCTTCATTCCAGCATTTGGAAAAGGAAAGTTCGTGATCCTCATGGCTATCTACGGTTCCTTCTGGTTCGACTTGGCTCCCTGTTTACACACACCATTGCGTGATGCAGAATGGTTCACAGTCGGCGCGCAGCCCCAGATTGGAACTGAACTACGGCGGCGGCAAAATTTTTCCACAGGACAATATGGTGTCGAGGCGGCTGGCGGCTGGGGAATTGAACTACTGACAGGCGATGGGACGCTGCGGTCTGCACGGGCAGTTCAAAACTGTCTAGACCTTCGCTTACCGAGCATGCCAGGCTAGGAGATTTCATTGGAATGAAAGATATGGCTGAGGGGGGTGAGAGATCCGAGTCTTTTATGAAGAAGAAGAGTTTTGGGGCGGTGGAAGTGGTTGTTGAGTAGAAGACCCTTTCGAAGGGAGACATGGTGGACACCATGGCAAAGCTGTTGTGGCGTGACGCACAAAAAAAAGAAGCAGTTGATTGAGTCATTTGAGTGTCCTTGGAGGAGGAAAGATGATGTTGTGATGGGCGCCCCGAGATGATTTGAAACGGTCGATGGCACGGCTGGTAGGAAGCGCCACAATACGTTGGGCTTGTTAGATCGGATTGTGGTACGGCGATGCGCTAAATCAGCAACTGCGTCGACATGGCGATGGCACACGATTGCATACGGTGTGCCGATCCATCGATCGCCTGATGGGCGAGAAATCACGAGGAGATTGCAGGGACTTATGCGGCAGAAGGGCATCAAGTCGCTAGGCCTCGAATGGGCGAGGCCTACTGCTTGAGGTGATGTGATTCCACTAGAAGGACCCAAGCTTTTGCTTAAACGAATGGTTCGCGTTCTTCTTGCGTGCGTCTGAATCAGCCCAAATAGACCAGGGCCGATGAAGACCATACACTAGTGTAGGCCGTCTTGTCTTGCCCACCTACTCCAGCGTTACTCAGTGTCCGTAAGGCGATGGACGGGACACTGGAAGCTTTGACCAGCTCTCATCCGGGAGCGGGACGGAGCTGCAACGGCACGGCCTAAGTGGGTCTCTTGCTGAGAGCACCGGCCATACCCGCCGGTATACTGTAACTTGCAAGCATTGCCCTGGCAGGAAGATTTCACTTTACTCCCTCTAATAGCGGGAGCCCGGCCAATTTTGTGAGTGAGGTGAGCATGAACACCTAAGTGACTCTGCAGGCGGCCGGCCAAACACCTGAAGCGGGATAGATGAACGAGACAACTAAAGACTTTGGGGGCTGTTGTGTGTAACGTCATGTAGGTGGGAAGTGAGTGCTCTCGCATGCAGGACACATGAGGTGAATAAAAGCACTCTCTGCGTGGGTACACATGTGTCAATATCCCAGATCAATACAGCAAACGGGATGGGGGTTCTTTTCAATTCATTTGTCCGCTTGCCTGCCTGCTTGCCTATTTACCTGTTCACCTGCCTGGTCAAGTCAGAAATGTAGGCGGATTCGTTGCTGTCTCAAGGGTGTCGTACCCGCCCAACTACAAGCGCCAGCCTAGCCAACTTGGTAGTCACACTCGTCCGAGTCTTCATGCGGCTGCTATGCATGTCAGTGTAGCGGTCGCGTCAGCAGGCGTGCCTCAGCGGTAATGCAAAGCCGCCGTTAATCATCATGGGACTTCAGCGGCTGAATGAGCTGGTATAAATGGCGCTGCCCCCAACGCGACATATCTAGGACCGCAGCCGCAGCCACAGTGAATGCCACAGCAGAAGCCCAAGCCGGAGCCTTGAATTGTTCTGCCGTTCGCTGTAGCCATCATCGTATGAAATTGCTCCTTCTTTCTTTTTTCTTCACTTGGGTTTCTGCCTACTGCTCGGCAGACTTCTTTCGGTTCTATTCCAGGCCTGCCACTTCTAGATACCTGCCACTGCACACCTGCCTCGTCCAGGCGCACATGCAATTGTCCAAAGTCTGCATGTGTCGGCAAGTGCATCGGTGGTAAAGACCATTGGCCCCTTACCCATCAACTCGATTTCTGGGCAACATCAATCAACATGGATTACAGCTCCGATTCCAGCTCAGATTCAGTAATCGCATCTTCCGTCGGCCCGCCCGCCCTCGATCACCCGCGACGCCGAACATACTTAGCCAGGATGCCCGTCACCGTCAGCAAACCCCGAAAAGCGAAGCAACAGCCTCCTCAAGATATTATTGATGAGTTTTGGACAAAATTCACCACCAAGACCCCTGGTAAAGGTTCGTGGTGTAAACTCCATGTTCTCTCGTCCTTTTGTCACACAGTGTGTTGCTGCTGGTTTCTAACTTTGAAAGCGACCACTGTCATCCCTCAGAACGAATACGCCGAGAAAGTCGCCCGACGATCGGCTGCAGCTACCGGAGTATGCACCCAGACATCATATGACGAGGCTGCGGCAGTCTGCAAAACCAAGGTTGACAAGATCGTCCAAGAGTGTCGGAGAGTAAACCAGAAATACCGGGATCCTCATTTCGACCTCGAGTTCGATCTTAAGTTTGGCAGACGGGATTGCCTTGAGTCGCTCTGGAATACCAAGAACAAGGAGCCCTCCCCGTCATCGTTCGCACCGAAGGCTGTGAAGCGCGTTGTTGATATCTTCGACAGCCCTCAATTCTACATCGATGGCCCTACCGCTAACGACGTGCGCCAAGGTAGAGATGGAGACTGCTGGCTAATGGCTGCGCTGTGCAATCTTAGCAACAAACCTGGCCTGATCGAGAAAGTTTGTGTTGCCCATGACCAAGACGCCGGCGTCTATGGCTTTGTGTTCCATAGGGACGGTGAGTGGTTCAGCGAAATCATTGATGATAAGGTATGTAAGTCGACGAAAGAGTGTGAACGATCCCAGTGTCAGCGAGCAATGCCTACCGATGGACTTTTTGCCCCGCTGTTATCGACCTTGGCTGACACCTCTCGCATTAGTTGTATCTCACAAAACCCGACTACGACGAAGGCTATCTTGAACGTATTCTCTGGGAGGATCGAGAACGTGTCAACTCAGAAGAGGCCTATCGACGGATCTACCAGTCAAACAGCGGGGCTCTTTACTTTGCTCAGTGCGAGAATCCAAACGAAACTTGGCTGCCACTTCTCGAGAAAGCCTATGCTAAAGCACATGGAGATTATGCCTGCATCGAAGGGGGTTTCACCGGCGAGGCTATTGAGGACCTTACCGGCGGTGTGACTTCAGAGATCTATACCACCGATATCCTAGACAAGGAGTACTTCTGGAAAGAGAAACTCCTAAGGGTCAACGAATCCTGGTTGCTTGGATGCTCCACTGGATTCGCTTCCAAAGGATGGGGCGAACGCAAGGGCATCATTGAAATGCATGCTTATAGCGTCATGAAAGCTGTCGAAATGGACAACCAACGACTTGTTCTGCTCAAGAACCCTTGGGGAAAGGGGGAATGGAAGGGTGCTTGGAGTAAGTGCGGCCTGTTTCCATAAGCATGTGCTCTTATGTGTGCTAACATCATCAGGCGATGGCTCTTCACAGTGGACGCCTGAGTGGCTCCAGAAGCTCAATCACAAGTTTGGGGATGATGGAGCTTTCTGGATTTCGTACCAAGACCTGCTCAAGAAGTACAACATTTTCGACGTGACACGTTTGTTTGGACCTGAGTGGAAGGTAACGTCCATTTGGACGACGTTCTCAGTACCGTGGACTCTTGACTACCACGATACTCATTTCGCCTTTGAGCTTTCCAGGCCTACTTCCGTGGTTCTGGTTCTAGCAAATCTCGACGAACGATACTTCAAAGGCCTGGAAGGCCAGTACAGGTTTGACCTGCAATTCCGTCTGCACATAGCCGGCCAGGAGGACTATGTCGTACGGAGTCCGGCATCTTACCGCATGAATCGATCCGTCAACGTGGAGCTAGACCTCGAAGCCGGTAGTTACGAAGTTTACGTCAGAATTGACGCAGTACGGAATGACAGTATTTTGCCGATTGAGCAGGTCATCAGAAACAATGCCAAAAGTCGCCGCGAGAAGTTGACTCGCATTGGGCTGGCTTACGACCTTGCCCATAGCAAGGGGAGAGTTGTCGAATCAGCCGAGCTAAAGGTAGCAAGAGAAGCCCACGAGAACAAGCAGCGGGAGAAGAAGCGCGCCGAGATCAGGAGAAAAATCCAAGAAGAGCGCGAGCAGGAGCATTACCTGCGCGTCAAGGCCGCAAAGCGGGACAAGAAACAGATGGCGAAGCGGCGCGCGAGACATAAAGCCAGGGCAGAAAAGAGAAAGACCACACAAGCAAAGATCCGATACGACACGAACGATCGCCCTGAACCCGAGAAATTCAAGTCTTCTCCCAAAAAGCACGTCCAGATTCAGGAACTGGAAGTTCAGACCAAAGACTTAAGCATCTCTGAACGAGACAAACAAACTGCAAGCAGCGGTGTTAGCAATAAGCATGCAGCCTCGCCAAAGACGTTGTCGGACTGTGGACCTGTCGGAGATGTTACGCGACCATTTGAGGAGACTCCGAGTGGGATCTTGGGGGGATCTTCGGACAACCGCGGTCTGGCTGGGCTGCAGCCCGCGAAAGCTGGGGAAACTCCAATCGTGGACATCCGCCGAGAAGCCGTCAATACAACGAATGAAAGCCGGCAAGCCACGCCCCAGAGAGGCGAAGACACCCAAAGCGATCCACCAGCTCCGTCGGAAAATTCTGACGCATTCTGTGTGATGCTTTGTGAATCCGATGACGACTTGTCGAGCATCTCCTCCCTTTCCGACTTATCCGAGCGAGAGCTCGAAATCAGGATCGAAGACTTCAAGTCGCGGGCGAACAGCCCTAGACGCTTGTCGCCGCCATCGAACCCTTCGAATCTCCTAGATGACCAGGATGAATTTGAGAGAGACCCGTGGAACGCCGTTGCCGTGGTAGGACTCCGAGTGTATCACAAGGTACTTGAAGACGATGAAAACGAGGTCATTGTCAAGTTACGCGTTGTGCCACCCAATCCATTTGCAGAAGAGGAGGTGATAGCCAAGGATGCCGAGTCCAGCAAGAAGAAACCAAAGGGGCTAGACGTTGACGACAGTGCCAAGGATGCTACGATGGAGGGTGAAATACAGCAGAGGAAAAAGAGCATTGCACCCACCGGCGATGATCTTTGAGATGCGTCCCTGCCAGTTCGGCCCGGTCCGAGCAGAACATGAAGGCCTGGTGTTTTTATTCCAAGTAGAGGGCTTGCGCAGCCATGCATTGCAGTGTGCTTGCGGTGGGAGAACGAAGTAACATCTTGTACTGCGTCGGGGTATCCTTTTTGAAACCTAGAACCTAATAACACTCTTCCTGCCCAACAATGAAACACGAATCATGAAAGAATAACACAGTCCTTCACCTTTGTGCGTACTTTGGGCTGGCTTGACAGCGTCTTCTCAAAAACTGCCTAAAAGGTCATCAAGCTTCCGTTTCTCGCCCGTAACCACAGGCTCCACGACGAGAGAGTTGTCCTCCCTGAAAAGAGACCCAGACTCGGTTGAGTCGGGTAGGAGGCTAACACGACCGCCGACACGAGCTAGCAGAACCCGCATGCGTTCCATTTCTTTCTCGACCTCGCCGTCGCGTGTGACAAGATTCTCCTGCACCCCGACGCCGGACCCGTCCGAGTGGAAAGGATTCAATACAGCTTTCATACGCCCAAGTCGCTCGACACGATCTCTCACTTGCTGCCTCTGCTGTGCAAGCGATTTAAGACGTTTAAACTGGTCGTGATAGCGCCTGGCTTCCATGGGATACGTGGTCACATCGCCATCAGATGGCCATGTTGCGGGCAGTGACTTGACGGCAGCGTCATCGGCTTTGTTCCCATTCGGTCAGCCTACGTACCTGCAGGTATATGGAGCGGTGCATAAACAATGGGGGGAGGGGGCCTACTCAGGTCAAGAGAGAGCGAGAGACCGTCAGATGGCTCATCTTCTTGTACAGTTGTGGGGTGTGATAGGTAAAGAGAGTCAATCTGCTCGGCGACGTGTCGGCTGGCCTGGTGAGGGTAGGCGCGCCGAGAGTGCTGGACGATGTTGTTGTTCAGACGAGTAACCACGTGCTCGATCAAGGCATCACTTAGTGGTGATTCGGAGGAGTCGTTGGCGGCAAGCCATGTGCGGGACGGTTGGATAGGCTGCGAAAGTAGGCGGGTTTGGGTCGCGAGGAAGGATTGCTTCTGCGCTATCACGGTTGGCGGAGCTGCTTGGGTTGACGACATGGCGAGGCGCAAGAGTGAAGTGATCGAGTAGGTGGAGGAACGCGGTGAGGAGGGGACGGGAACGCGGCCGGACACGGCACGGCGATTGTAGCGGGACGGGGGGACCTGCCTTAGACGTGGAAAGGGTAGTGGTGTGGGGTCCGTGTCGACCGGCAGGTTCACGGTGCAGTGTACTGCGCAGTGTAAGGTAGTGAGGTAAAGGTGCACCGAGGTGGTTTGGGGAAGGTGGAGCGTGTTGTTGTGGTGCCCTCCTTACGCGGGATACGTGCCGGGCGAATCATGTGACGACGATGGGGGCCAGCCTCGGCCATGGGCATATTGATGTTTCTTTTTTCTAGGTCTTGATGGGATTTTTCTCGCAACTGCCCACGCCAACGACGAAAGGGGGTCAAAGCTCGCGTCCACCACATTCACCTCCAACGTTCCATCAACGGTGTCCTGCATACGGATACGGATACACTGGAGCTTAATCCAATGATTGCTCCACCGATCGATACCACGCGTTTCCCAATTTGTTACTCGAGCCATGTGCTCGCTCCCATGGCGAAGCTCGCGGGTCCCTTGCATTGCAGTCAGCATCCTCCAACCACCACGTCAAAAAAAAAAAACTAAAAAAAAAAAACTTGATCACCGGCTGCGTCTAGAACTCCTCCTACTTGTCCAGGCTTCTAACGTTGCCGGCGGCTGTGTATGATAAACACAGCTAAGCCATGCTAAAGAAGCCACCAGGGCTCTCGTGTCTCACGCCTAGCCTCCTTCTCCTCTTCCTCCTTTCCTGCTCTCCACTTCCCATCTGCTCAAAAGGATCCTATGATTCGGACTCGTCGTAGGCGGCTTAGCCCAAGGTACTTGCCCGGCATCAACGTATGCGGCAGATGTGCTGCGATACCTCGGTCTTGGCTCGTCGCCCGCCCCGCACATTTCCAACCTCTTTACCGGAGCGTGGGTGCCTTGATGGAATAAGACGGTTGCGAAAGGCGAAGCAGTGCATCAGAATGAGCCTCATCAGAGGAGCGGACATATTCGAGGCAGACGTTGGACGATAAGCGGTGCAATGTCATGAGCAAGGTGGAGGCACACCGCACATACCTGCAGAAACACACAAGCACACCGCCATGGGCTGGCTCCTGCCTCATGGCCTTTCTCAACCATCTCATCTTTCGCTCTTCCTTGCTCGCCCCGCCTCACAAATCGACACTAATGCGGCCCGCTTGTATTCGATCCCTCCCGTACGGCCGCATCTCGTGGCCCTCGGCGCCCACGCCATCTGTACGTCAGGTAATTCCCTCGCCTTAAGTGGACCGACCTGGGAAGCCGCTTTCTCAGGAACCACTTGCAGGAAGCCTCGCGAGGCCGGCACCCATCTCTTCGCCCTCTTACTGGCTAGCTATGCCCTCTTCCCTTTCTTTGCCGCCACGCCGGCCGGTGACAGGACCGGTGAGCATGCATGATCCGTCCCGCAACGCCTCCCAGTGTCACCACTTGCTCTTTCTCCTGCCTAAGCGTCCTCTCCTGACGGATACCTGCGTGAAAACTGCAGAGAGAGAAAACCTACGACGTGGTAGCCGCCTGGTCGGAAAACACCTGCTGTCCCCCGGCTCGAGTCCAGATGTGCCATTCCCACCCTCTCGGCCGAGCTTGGCCTTGTGTCGTTAGAGCAAGGATGCAAAGCTCCTCTATCTTGTATGTCATGGTGCCATGCATCTGGTGAGACACGGCTCCGGTGCGCTGTCAAACGGCTAATCCTGTATGCCCAGCTGCAGCGACGCATCTTTGGCGGGGGTTCCGGATGGGAGCCAGCCTGGCCCAGCCCAGCCCTTACCCTGTCAAGCGATGTTCATCGCTCATCCCCCTCCTCATCCTCTACCAAGGCTGAGCACCACTTTAGGATCGATGTCCGAGGTCTCGGGTGCTTCCATTGTCTGACGAAGTCTCTGTCAACGTATATGAGAGGCCGTTCGTCTCTTCCACTGGCCGTATCTCGCAATCTTGTCCGTGATTGTACGACTCTTCTTCCTCTCCATTCTTCAGCGAGAAGCACGTATCAAAGAGCGGCTACTTGTCTCACTCCAGCTTGCCCATTGTTGCACGCCGATGGGTTTTCGTTTAGCTGAGTCTGCCCGCCTGCCACCATGTCTCCTCCCCCAAGGCCTCCCGCCAACGGTTTTATTACCTTTGTGCGTAAGATCTATAACCCACTCGGCTTCAAAAAGGGTTATAACTTTACTCTCTTCTTTATCACGGCCGGTGCCATGGTGGGCTTCATCCTCGCCCGTCTAATGTTCTTCGACTTCAAAGGTATATTCTGTAATCCAGATTACAGATCAGGGGCCCTCCCGGGAGAGTGCTACTACTACCAATCCGGCACGGGGAGGATTGGCATCATCATGCATCTAGCTGGTGTGTTGCCCGGTGGTTTCTTGGCCTGCCTCCAGTTCATTCCCGTCATCCGCCACAAGGCTATCCTGTTCCACCGCCTCAACGGATACCTCGTCCTTCTTCTCAGTATCGTCGGCATCATTGGCGTCTTCATGATAGCGCGGCGTACCTTTGGGGGTGGTGTCAGTATGCAGACGGCCGTGGGCGGAGGCAGCGTCATGTTCCTTGGAGCGTTGGGGCTTGCTATTTACAACGTCAAGAAACTCCAGATCGAACAGCATCGTGCCTGGATGCTCAGGGCTTGGGTATATGTAAGGACACATCCCAGGTCTCCCAAGGCGCAAAACTAACAATCATGGTGCCCCCAGGCTGGTTTCATCATCACCATGCGCATCATCAGTTTCTTGGCTGCTAGAATCGTCGCCAATACCGACCCAACCTACTACGAGGTGAAGCAGTGCGCGGTCTTGGACTTCATCTTCCGCCACAATCAGACCAAGGTCCTCGGCTTCTACCCTGACTGTGGAGGCTTTTATTCTGGCGAGTATCCTGGCTTGAACGTTCTTGTTCACGCCAACGTGGACGCCCACCAGCCTGCCGAGATTGCGGCGGGATTCGCAGCCGTATTCGGTGCGGGCTCGTGGCTGGCTCTAGCCATCCATGCCATTCTTGTTGAACTCTACGTATGTACCGGCCCAGGTGTGCGCAGCTGCATTTGCAAGACCTATGCTGACGAGACTTTGAAGCTTCACTTGACCCCGGCAGAAGCGGAACGCCTTCGTCGCATATCGTACCAACGCCAGCTCGAGGCGGGGATGAAGAATGCTGGCAGCGCTGGCTTGACAGCACAGCGACTGGGCGACGCGGAGCCCTGGTTACCGCCGAACGAACTTCGAAGGATCGAAGATAACAGCACACCAAGCTCTGATGGCGATATGAGAGAAAAGCGCGTGAGCTCGCCTTAACAACAGCAGCTTTCGTTCGGGTAACGGACCTTTGGCAGTACGGCTCTGGAAGTCTGTCTTCTGCACTCCTACGACCTGTGAATGCATGACATGATAGACGCGACTATTTGAGATGTTTGGGCGGAAGTTCGTGTATTCAAGATTCTACTGACGTGGCCCACGAAGCAAATGAGAACATGTATATTTTATGTGCGCATTTATCATTCATTCGTTACATATCCAAGACAGCTATGAGAAGATATTTTACTCCTTTTTTCCTGCCATCCACATGGACATCAACCATTAGTCTACAATCCCGACCACCAGAACGTCTCACCGATGCTGAAGGATCCCTTGAGGGCCTTGTCGGCGACAACACTGCTGTCGCTGACGACAACATCGTATTCGCCCCGCTCTGCGCACCACTGATGGCGCTCCTCGTCGAAGTAGCTGGCAGCGTACTTAGTCTCGATGCTGACCGTCACCTTCTTGCTCTCGCCCGCTTTCAGCGCCACCTTGGCGAAGCCCTTGAGTTCCTTGAGTGGGCGGTTGATCTTGGCCTTCTGCTTAGGCGCCACGTAAACTTGGACGACCTCGGCACCCTGTAGAGAGCCTGTGTTCTTGACTGTGACGTCGACGGTAAGCTTGCCGTCCTCGTCGTTGACGACGAGATCGCTGAAGGCGAAGCTCGTGTAAGACAGACCGTGACCAAAGGGGAAGAGGACGGGGCGGTCGATGTATTCGTAGTAGCGGTAGCCAATATAGATATCTTCGCCGTACAGAGTGCGGCTGGCTTCAGCGCGGTAGTTGAGGTAAGCCGGGTTGTCTTGGACGCGTTCGGGGAAGCTGAGAGACAGCTTTCCTGAAGGGTTGACATCGCCGAACAGGACATCGGCGATGGCGTTACCTGTCTCGTTGCCTCCATACCAGGCCTGCACAAGGGCGGCAACGTCATTGATCCACGGCATGCGCACAGGCGTTCCTGACTGGTTAACGACAACGGTCTTGGGGTTGGCCTTGCCGACGGCAGAGATGAGGTCGTTGAGGTAGCCAGGAAGCTCCATGTCGGCACGGTCATTGCCCTCAGTCTCCCAGTCAGCGTTAAGGCCAGAGCAGATGATGACCTGGTCGGCGTCCTTCGCGAGGGCAGCAGCCTTTGCGATCTCGGCCTTGTCATCAATAACCTTGCAACCACCGATGCGGAGGGCACCACCACCGAAGACGACATTGTCACCCTGGAGCTTGGATGAAGGGGCCGAGGCGAACTCGACCTTAAAGGTATAAGTCTCGCCTTTCTTGAGCTCGACACGGCCCTTCTCCTCGACGGTTGCGGCGCCAAAGAAAGCGTCTCCCTGGCGCTGCTTGGTGGTGTTGTCGATGACAAGCTTGTCGTTGACGAACAGGTTGGCGGTGCCGCAGACGATGAGGCCAAGCTCGTAGGTGCAATCCTCCTCGGCGACAAAGCTGCCCTCAAAGTCGGCGTACCAGAGGTTGGACTTGAACTTGGGGTTGTAGTAGTCAACAAGCAGGAGCTCGGTCTTGGTCAGGATAAGCTCGTCGAGGCACTCGCGGCTGTGGTCGGTGGGCGGCTCGTTGTAAGCCTTCATGGTCATGCCGGGCTTGCCATTGGACTTGACAACGTTGCCAAGGAGAGGCAGAAGCTTGTGGGAGTAGGCACCCTCGGTGTACTCGGGTGGAGAGCTCAGCTTCTTGCTGATTCCGTCAAAGGGGGTGACGGAGTAGTAAGCAGCCAGAGAAGCAGAGCCGCCTCCGTGATAGGTGCAAATCTTAGCATTGGGGCCGATGACGACGGTCTGCGGTTTCAGTCAGTTGATGTTGTTGTATATGGGAGAAAGCTCTTGGGCATACCTTCTTGTCCTTCTTGAGGGGAAGAGCGCTGTTGTCATTCTTGAGAAGAACGAGACTCTCGCCGCCAATGCGTCTCAGCAGCTCAGCGGTCTCAGGAGTGTCGCCAGTCTTCTCCGGGGCGCCTTCAGGGATGCCAGTTGCCACGCATTTCTTGATGAACTTGAGCATAGCACGAGCTCTCTCATCTAGAATGTGTTGGCGGACCTTGTCGGTTGAAACGTTGAACTTCAGGGGCTCTCCACGGAAGCGCGGAGGACCGGGCATCTCAAGATCGAGACCGGCGTTGGCCGCCTCCGTTGTGCTGTAAGTGCCGTACCAATCGCTCATGATCATGCCGTCCCAGCCCCACTCTTTGCGAACAAGTCCCTCAAGCAGCTCTTGGTTCTCACTGCAGAACTTGCCGTTGACACCGTTGTAGGCCGTCATCAGAGCGCCGGGCTGCGAGTCGCGGAAAGTCAGCTGGAAAGGGAGGGCGTAGATCTCGCGCAGGGCTCGCTCAGTTACTATGCTGTGAACAGCGTTGCGCCTGTGCTCCTGGTCGTTGCAAACAAAGTGCTTCGGCGTCGCCTGGATGCCGGTGCTCTGAATGCCGTTCACGATGGCGGCAGAGCCCAGGCCGGCCAAGACAGGGTCTTCACCCAGAGACTCGAAGCCCCTGCCACCGAGGGGGGATCTTTGCATATTGATGGTCGGGCCGAGAATGCAGTGAGCTCCCTTGAGCTTGGCTTCTTCGCCCATCTTCTTCCCGGCCTCCTCTAAGAGGGTGGTGTTGAAAGTGGCGCCAAGGGCCGTTCCGCAGGGGAAGCAGGCGGCCTTGACGCCGTTGAAGAACTTGGTGCCGCGAACGCCATTGGGACCATCAGACAGTCGCACGGAAGGGACGTTGTGCTTGGGAAGAGCCTTGGTGTGCCAGAAGTCGATACCTGAAGCAATTGCGTTAGCCCACAAAGATCCCGTCTGTCGATGACGTCGATCGCGGGGAGAGAGCGTCAGTTGGGACGAGGTGGCTTACCCGCAAGAAGGTCAACCTTCTCGGAGACGGTGAGCTTCTTCAGCAGGTCCTCCACATCGAAATCGGCCATCGTGGGCTTTGAACCGGCAAACCGGAAAATGAAACCCTTAGTTGGCTGGGTATCTCTACGTTGGAACAGAAAAGATGCCGCTTGAAATTGGAAGCAGGCGACGTAACAAAAGGCGGTGGCTAGGAGAAGCTGGATGGATGATTTGGAAATGGCAGGATCAGTCGGTTTCTCGAAGGCCGAGAGGTGTTAAATAGATTTATTACGAGCTCGAAAGCGGGCCATCTCCGGACGCCGCGGCGGAGTATCGGTTCAAGCAGTCAGCAGCCCCAGTCTCTAGTCTTATGGTGTGGGAGGTGGTTTTCCAATATCTGTGTTGGGCAAACAGAACCACGTATTGTTCGTTCCCGGGGAAAGATTGGCAGACAAGGTATGTCGAGGCGCAGAGAGGAGCGTAAGGTGATTCCTGTCGCCGAACCCTCTCTCCCACCACACAGCCGAGGCGTCGAGGAAGGCCTCGAGGGGAAGACAGATGGACAGATGTGACGGGATAACGACGGTTTCCAAGACGCGGTCAGGTGGTCCGTCAGTCCAGCGCATCTCCCAGCTACCCCACGTTGAGTGAGGTGCTGCCCCTCAACCCGGCTGGAGCTTGTGCCTCCTCTGGCGTCAGACTCCGGTCTTGGGACCCATCTGTCGGCTCCGCATTGGCCAATTCAACTGGACCATGAAGCTGGACGCCGTCCCGAGATTCCGCAGACAGGGTTTTGGCCGGCTGAAGTTCGGATAGCCCCTCACTAGCGTCTCCGATTGCGTCTCACCTGCCTCCGCAACCCGCAGTTTGGGCGATGTTGACACGAGGTTCACCCGAGAAGCCCCACTTGCCTCCCTCGGTGAGGAGCATTCACATCCATGTGGATAGAGCTTCTCACCCCAGGGCTATCCGGATACTGACGATACTATCGCTGATGCCAATGTGAGCCATTGCATTGAAGTGAGTCTTTCTGAGTCCCCGAAACAAAACGTCCTTCAGTGACAGACATGGCTGACAGGTGTGGTGTGTTGAGCGCCGTACCATCTCCGGCATCCGGTCCGATACCGGTCATCCACTTCCCGGCAGTAAGTAGGCACCGCGGGGAGTAGCGGATCATGACCATCGGAAGAGCATGTCGACCACGGCATCGCCATGAAACGGAGAATCTCTCAACAGCTCTCCCACACTGCGACTGACCCACATGGGATGCCGACACGGGGCGGCGTGAGAACGGCCCGGATTGTCTACACGGCAGCGCTGTCATGACCCTACCGCTGACCATCCACGGACGATCCCTTCAACATTTCGCCGGAAGTCTCCGCCATCCCCAGAATCCCCAGACCCCGCGGGACCCATAGAAGCCATCTTGGTCAGCAGTGGCGACGTGCTGACCCAACAAGCCGAGGCCCCTTCCACAGCTGTGACGTTGCCGTTGTCTTACCGGGCACGACCTCCCTTCAGGGGCATCTCGACCGGGTGAACATGGTCAACATGGGACGATGAACAATTAGCAGCAAGCCGCATTCCTTGGCTACAATGGCGGGGAGCCCCTTTCACCACATGCATTATAACAGGTTTCTGGACGGCTTCATGCGTGTGGCTGCTTATGGTGTTCGGCAAAATGCCCATTCGCTGACCATCACCACCCACTTCTATGGTGACTTTATGTGATTGGGACGATCGGTTGAGAGGTAATACAAGCTTGCTGCTGAAGAACACCGTGGCTGCGGCTCGGGCGAGTACTGCAGTACCGACCGTCTGGTGATCAGCACTGATCCTCAACAGGGTTCTGCTGCTCGCATCGGGCTATTATACAAAAGCGGTGGATCGACGAAGCAAATCACCGACCTCGAGCTTCATCAGACCGCACTTGGTCCTGGTGGCGGCCACGTAAATGCCCTCAATTTCCTTCGCTGCGTTAGAGTGCGTAGATGATGTCTCTCGCGTGATGAGGCACAGAGGGACAAGCGGGATTCTTTCTTTCTAACAAGCCTGTGCCACCCACATACAGACGGCTCATTTTTCTGCCGGTGCCATGCTGATCCGTGAACAACAGAGCAACCTCTGAGGCATTTGAGATGCCGGATTTCACGGGCCACCTGCTCGGACTCAGGTTTGGGTGCCTTCATGATGCTGAACCAGGGGTGGCTTTCTAGGGATGCACAGCTTACAACTCCACTCCCAGTCTTAGATAGCATTGCAGGGGCTCTAGGGGCTTTCGCGCGCCATTGTTGAGGCTCTTAGAGCTCCTGAGTGCTTCACGGAGATGTAGATATCGCCCGCTTGGGGGGCGCATGCAGTGTACAACATATAATGGCGCTCATGGAGGAAGAGTTGCGCGACGTCTCACTTCCACACCGCCGTTCCGCTCCGCCCCTGAATATTCCTTACGCTAAAGTCAAGCCATGCTGCGGCGGAAGCGCCAACAATACCGTCGTTGAAGTCATCAGGGCCAGCGCAGGCGAGCGCAAGCCAGGCGTCTGAAGCATTATGTAATTGGGCGTTGCAACATTCCTTGATGGCTAGTATCAAACAGGTTTGGCATCGCTCAATAGTTGAACATGCTCTCCGCCATGTCATCTCCCTACAGCACGTAAGGACGCGGGGATCTCTATTTGGGTATAACGTCGGGCTATCCGAACGAGGAAAACCGGCCGACAACGCTCTTTCGCCCCAATCCCGCCAGGCGGGAAAATCTGATCCCCCGACTCCAAGACGAACAGACAAATCAGGTTTAGGACCGTTACAAGCACCATTCTCTGCCATGGAAGTGTTTAGCCAAGGCCTGAGGGCTGAAGGCCAGTGCTAGGGGTTCCGGAAGGAGGGGCGGGGGTTGCAGGTTTCGGCCGGGGAGATGACCGAGCGAAAGGAGATGGACGGAAGGGGAGAATGCCGAGCGCCATGTGGGATACACGGCATCCCGATGGAGCGCGGCAGAAGCGGCGGTGTCAGTCCGGCGTGTGCTATGCAGGAGTACATGGAAACACAAACGACACTGGTTGGGATGATTAGCCAAAGCGATGGAAGGATGCATTGCAGATCGAATGTACCGCGTATACAAAGTACAGATACACGCCGATGCTGCCACTCTTTGTTCCTCGTTCTTCTAGAATGGACGGGTTAGTCCAGCTACATGCGACTAGGCCCGGACTCGACCGCCAAAGTCCCGATTGGACTCGTCCCTCCTTTCGATCGCGATTTCCGCCAGAAACCAATGGGCATTAGAAACGATGCTAAAGCTTTCGCAGGCTAGGCAATTGGGCGTTTTCCCCCATCGGGGACGCTGGCGGTCGAGCGTGCACTTGCAGGAACTAATCTGGCTGCACCACGTTCCGCACGTCCGCGATCGGGACGGAAAAGCCCACGGACGCTCGGGGGGTAAAGGAAGGAAACGGGCCAAAGAGGAACAGAGCGGTCTTAAATTGAACTTGCCCGTTTAACAAACGGGAAAGGGTCTTGTCGTCGACGCTTTCCCTCTCAGAACAGACCCGACTTTGGAGCGAACGGCGCAAAGTGTAATTCCTTCCATGAAGCTTCCATTGCTTCGATGGCGCAGTTCGGATGCACAGAAAAGGAAACACACCGCCAAGTCGCATACAGAACCCGCGAAAAGCAGTTGGAAGCGCCGGGATTGCCACGTTTCTCTGCGCCTTCACACCCACCACCTTATAGCGTCGGAGGAGTGCGCAGGTGTTGATGGAGCGCCTCGCATCAGATCTCACACAAGACGCCATGGCGAAGTATGTACTAGACGTGGACGGTGTGTAGAGCATGATGTGCGTACGTGGTGTAGCTGCAGAAAAATCAACGCCTAGCCAAACCTCGACATGATGGAGGCAAGCACGTCCGGTCATGAATCGGGTTGGCTTCGGTGTGTGTGTGTGTGTGTGTGTGTGTGTGTGTGTGTGTGTGTGTGTGCCATGTGCACAATGTTGCATGGCTAACATGGCGAGTCCGTGGCGTCAAACGGCGTTCGCAGAAACAACAAGTACCAGCTTTAGCCAAACAAGAGACACAGGGGCTGTTTGCGAAGACTATAACGCCCCCTAAGATACCCTACTTCCTGCTTCTCTAGTTCCCCAAACGAAGCCGGCGAGGCGCGCAAAGAAGCGGTCCAGCGCGTGGCAGCGTTGTAGGGCTTCAGATACGCTTTCGCCATGAAATGAGACGTGCATCATAGCCACGTGTTGCGGGCAGCGATAACTGTCAAAACTCTATTGAGGCCATCACACGAACCCGAGCCGCCTGTCTCAGAAGTTTCCATGCGTCAGATTCTGCGGGAGGCTGACTCGCAGGGAAGGGTGCAACCGTCTTTGCATGCCACACATCCGATGGGCCCCTCCTGCGTCTTAGAATTTCATGTACTACACACACATGCAGCATGAACCAGCCGACAGCTAGACGGGCGCATATCCCGCAAACCCCGATATCTAGACTATCTTCATCAAGGAAGAGCAGTGGCAGGCAGATTGGCGGTGGGAAATTGTGCTCATGCAACCATGCTTCACACTATCCATACCTTGGTTGCTCATAGTCCTGGCGTTGGTCGAAGCAGGCATCAAGCAAGCAAGTAGTGCTGCAATACCCCTACTGCACACTACAATAGTCAGCATGTGGACTCGAGGATGAACGCGCAAGGTTGTTATGCAGCAGACAGTCTCAATCATCTTCTCCGGTGATCGACATCTGCGATTCTCCTTCATAGACGCTCGCAATTTGAGATTTGCCCTATGGCTGGGGGGAATAGATGAATTGATGGGGGCGGAGCGGCAGGAGAGGAAGGCTTCCCAAGGGTTGTCCGTCGTGGTGAAAGAGGCATGATGGCTGTCCTTTACGACTGCCATTGGATGCCATTGGACGGACAGCGCTTTGGTCGACCGTCACAGGGTCCTGCTCGAGGTCGGGGTGGAGTGGCGGCTTGAAGAAGGCGCATCGTGGCTTGAGCAGGCGCTGGGCGGCGGGGGTTGGGCTGAAAGGATGCTGCGAAATTGAGGCACTCTAGAACGGAGTACTCGAGACGATCAGTCTGGCGCTAGAGTAGCTGAGAAGAACGTCGTTCGAGCGGCCGCGAGCAAGATGCATCGCGAGGCGGGCGAGGTTGAGTTGTTCTGGAGCTAGTTGAAGACTTTGTTAGTGTAGCTTCCTAAGGTAAGCCCAGGCGTTAGAGATACGACTGCAGGACTGCAACGGAGGCTGGGAAAGAGAGGCTAAAACGGACCCTGTTGGGCGTGGCAGGGTCTCGGTGCATGAACGAACGTCCAAGGCACATGTCTGGGTCTCGCGGCTGGCAATTCATCAAACATTGATGATGGTTGGGGGTTGACGCTCTGACAAAACGTTTGTGGCAACGTCCAGGGGTCGAGAGGAGGAGATGCCGAAGGCGACCGACTGGTTATGGAGATGGGCTACTGCGTAATATTACATGTAATAAGTGCGTCGAAGCAAAGTAAAGTGAGGTAATGGGAGATGCGTAGAAGAAGTTTATCCGCAATAGATGGGCGTGTTAAGACGGAACGGGTGCCAAGACTCGGTTGTCTTTTTGCTAAGGAACGGATGGATGCCTTAGTGGCAGACGGGACGGCAGATGCGGAATAAGGCGGCGAGGAGTAACCTGGGGGCGTCATGTGGAAGAAGAAGCTTCCGTCCCTTGGAGTTGCAGTGCAAGCTCAGCTAGAGGCCAAAAGTGAGGTGAGATGAGGTAAGGTGAGCTGAGGGAGCAAGCTGTGGACAGGGAATATCCAAGCGTGATAGGAAGACTTCTTCAACAGGGAGAAGTACAAAGTACTTTGCCCCAAAGGAAAGGACCAGGCTCGAAGGATAGGGCAACCAACACAGCCCATCATACAAGGCTGGGCCCAGGACGAAGCATCGCAGGGCGCGGTCCAGAATCAGGGACAGGGGCCAAAGACGAGGAGAGCACTGGTGTCTCCCTGGTTCCGTTCCGTTTGTACGGGCGCGATGCGATGGTGCACTGCCAGGACTGGGGCCAAGAGAATGAGAGTGAGAGAAAGAGTGATGGATGCAAAGAGAACAATCAATGGACAGCTAAGGTAGGTACTGATGCTATTCGCTGTCTGGCTAGGTGAGTACTGTAGGTACGCAGTAAGGTAAGGTGCCTAAGGAATGGAAGGTGCCTAGGTAAGGTAGGTAGGTAATGGAAGTCGAGTGTGCTCAAGGGGAATGATGATTGGGCGCTGGTGAGAGCCGGGCTCGGGACGGGAAATGTGGGTTGGACCTTCCTCGCGTCCCACGCTTTCCGGACAAGCGTTTCCTTGCTGGCGCCCCAAGGTCACTGCGATGCAAGAGGCATCTTCACACGAAGGGCAAGGTATTCGTTGTAAGTACATTGCAACAGCAGAAGCGGAATGACATGGTACTGGATACCTTCCGGCCAGTGGAAGGTGGGAGAGAGTGGGACAATCCACAACAGCCCACAACAGCGGTTTTCCGAGAACCTCTGGGCTGGTAAGGTACGGAGGAGGAGACTGGAGCGGGCGCGGAACGTCTTTTCCACCTGCAGAGGCGGTGTTGAGTTGAATGCGATGTACCTTGCAATTGCAGATGGCGTATTGCAAATCCTGACGGGCCAGAGAGGTGCGCATGCAGAATTTACCTCATAACCAACCATGAGAGATCAAACAGGAGAAGGATGTGCGTGCAGAGACAGACGATGATACGGCCAACTGTCAGCGACATGCCCCTCCTTCTCCTGGGAGCTCCAATCTCTTGCATAGGTATGGCAAAGCGGTCCTCTCGAGCTCAAGAGATGAAGTCTCGCTACTGGCAGATTGTGCCAAGGGGCCAGGGGGGGG
>JAKMXC010000909.1:0-16367 GCA_025328345.1 Colletotrichum sp. SAR11_59 | reverse complement strand
CCGCCCCTCGCCCCGCCCCCTCCCCCGCCCCCCCCGCCTCCCTCCCGCCCGCGGGGGGGGCGCCGCCCCCGCCCGCCCCACGTGGGCGTGGAAGTGGGAGGAGTGAGAGACGAGGTACCCTGGGTACAAGGAGACAGCGAGAGAGAGGGAGAGAGAGAGGAGAAGGCAGAGAGAGAGATGAGAGGACACCACTGGACTTGGGCCTGGACACACCACACACACACACCCCCCGTACTGGACGCTCTCACACGCACACACACACACACACACACACTCATAGACACACACACCTCTCTCTCTGAACCACTCTCGCTATCTCTCACACACTCTCCTTCTGTGAGAGGTCGCAAGTCGAATGCAGTGGACGACGCTCCACGCTACGGCCGGCGAACGACGGCCGGGTCGGGTGGGATGCAGACCAGTTGGTGTCGGTGTTGGAAATTGGTGCCGGTACTTCAGGCACGGCTCAAAGGAAACCGGGGGTTGTGATATATGGGGATATGTGTGCGCGCGCGCGCGTGTGTACATGGAAACGACTAAGACGGGATTGGGGCAGTGACGATAGATAGGTAGGGGAGGGTAAGGTGAGGTAAGGTAAGGTAGGCAAAGACATAGGTAGGTTTGTAACCATTGGTAGGTAATCAGAAAAGCCTCTGTCACAGAGGCAGGTATGTGCAGAGTAAGGTAGGTAGGAAGGGCAGGGGACTCACTGGTGCTGATGATGATCTGACTGATACCGCTGACCAGTCCAGGGCTCGACTGTCCGTGAACGACCTTGCCGGGCTGGACGATGCTCAAACTGCCCCGGGAAGCATAGGGCAGACGGTTGTGACAGGGCTCGACGGAAATAACAGCCGTAAGGATATGGTATTAACGGCAAGGTGTGGAAATGCGAGGCCAGAATAAGATGACGGCGATCGTGCTTCTCTGGTACGGGATGCGCCTCCTCCACGAGCTGGGGGAGAGAGATTTGAAGACGAGGGTACGGCAGCTAGGTAAGGTACCGTACGGCCACGCGACTCGACAGCGATGCGCAGGATGAGGATCCGAGAAAACCGTCTTCCCAGGCACGCCTCGAGGGGAGGGCGGCAGATGTGCGGACTAGAAATCTGGGCGTGGACTGAATCGGTTTGGGCTGGGCTGGGCTGGTGTGGACTGGACTCTGCTTGTCTGGAAACTGGCTGTTCCGTCCGTGAGAGTGAGAGAGGAGGTTGATGACTGGGTAGATGCGATTTTGGGGCTTGAGTTAGACTGGATTCAAGTGCCTGGGAAGTGGATTGGAAGGGGAAAAGAAGCAGCCTAACGAGCACCGTCAGTTCGGTAGCCAGGGCGCAGTCGTTGCCGTCGTCGTCGTTGAGTCGAGTAACGACGTCGTCAGGGACAGAAGGTAAGGTAAGGTAAGGTCAGGTAGGCGAGCTAGCAAGCAAGAGAGCAAAGCGGAAGCCAGGCGGAATAGCAAGCAGGAAAGACTTGTTGAAAGTTGGACTTGAACATGGATAAACAGACCACGAACAACGACGGTGTCGGTAGAAGTTGACCAGCAGAAGCAAGCCAAAGAAAGACCACGGCCAAATCACCGCACGACAAGACAGGGGCAGGGGCAATCCGACTTTTTTAGGGGAGACCTTGGACGGGAGCCAGACTGCGGAAGACTGGAAGCAGGACTGGACTTGGACTGGCACATTCGCGGAGCAGATGTGAATGGCGATGGATCCCAGGTTCTGCAGAGAAAACTGCCACCTGCCGTTGAACACCCTGGTCCGCCCCGGTTGAGGATCCACCGTCGTCCCCGCTGATGGCGGCCCTTTGCAGTTGCGGCCCCCCCTTTCAGTGTTCAGAGTGTGAGTGCCCTCTCCTCCCTGGCCCTTGAGGTCGGGCAGTCTTCAATGAGCATTTCTTCCTTCTCCCCTCAGTGCCACACTCCACCGTACCGCTGGTTGGTCCCACCGAGGGGGCCATTGGTACCTCACCACGACCTCACCCCCCCTTCAGCGGGCCAGGGCACATGGGCAGCCATGGAATCAACCGCTACACTCCATTATTGTCTGGCATGTAAGGCAAGGCAAGTGGTGGTACGGAAGAAGGTACTCCAGCCTTGCAGGAGCCTACGCCGCTACGCCAAGTACCTTTCTGGCCATGCATTACCCTTTTACTTTCCGCAGTGCCATGTGCCGCCCTGCCTCCCATTCCATCATATCCTCAATCACACCTCACCTCACCTTACCCCGGCACGCCTTATACCGCACCACATACCCTGCTTGCTGTACTATTATGCCTTGCCCTTCCGTACGCCGTAGTCTCTTCCGTAAGGTAAGGTACTACTATCACACAGTAAGTCCCTCTGGAATTACAGAGACTACCGGACTCCGTAGTGGACAGTAAGGTACACACGATAGCCTGATGCTCTTCAGTGTAAAAGCCTGCTGCCCCCCGTGTGCACCAGCCATCGCCATGCCATGCCATGCCATGCCATGCCATGCCATGCCCCCATGCCCTGCGCGGGCCTAGATCAACCCATCCAACCCCCTCCCACTCATGTACGGTGCCCCAAAGGGAAGAGAAGACGTGAGATGCGGTGTGCTGACGAGGAGAGAACGACGGTCTGGGCAATCCTGACCGTTAGACCTTAGGTAAGGAGGCGTCTGCACCGTGGATGAAGGTGAAGGGACCGGAACGAATTGTCATGTGGTTCTCCCCCTCCCTGAAGCCTGAAGCGGGATTGAAGTGGGTAGGGGGAGAGGCCGAGGCCAAGGAGCTGCAGCTGTTCCCTCTGCTGTCTCAACGACACGACGTTACGTACAGCATGGCCCCCCATCTGCCCTGAAAGAACGGGCAGAATAGATGGAAGGAGAAAACTCTGACGTTTGATCAAATTGCTGCGTGGTAACGGCCCCCAAATGGGACCAAAAGGGGCCGAGATGGGGGAACGGTGCCTCCGAATAGACGAACAAGAAAGAAAAAAAAGAAGAAAAAAACCCCATCGTTCGTGCTGCCGGTTGACATGAATGAACGAATGACTGCCGCAAGTCGTAGCACGGAACGTGATGCTTAGCCCCAAACCATGACGGAAATAAGATCCATCAGCAATTATCAAGACAAGCAAGTCCGGAGTAGCCTGGGCCCTTGCTGCACGCCGGTTCGCTTCGGGAAGCGTCTTTCGGGACTTTCTCCGGCGGGCTCACGTTTGCCTGCGGATATTGGGCTTCGTTATTTTTTTTTTTCTCTTCAACCCGCCGCACATTCAAACCATGACAATGTAGTTTGGCACACACACACACACACACACCTCAAGGCTCAGACCTATCACGCAGCCCAACATCACCCGTCCCTTCGGATATGGGGGATTACATCACACAGGAAAGAAAGTCAATAATATTGGCCGGGTGCCTGAACCAAACCAAACGAGTCGTATGAACCATGTCAGGTCGCCGTTCTCTCGGCCTTTCTTTGTCCAGACTCCAGGGCGGCAATGCTGCAGCAGCAGAGGCAGAGTGAGTGAGGAAACAGGCCGGCCACCACACACCTCGCGCCTCGCACATTTCACCTCCGGACGATGTCACCCCTTGGGCGAGGTTTCGTCCACGGCTGGGTGCCGTTTGATTGGATGCTGTGGGCAGAACATCTGCCATGTCATCACCCATAGTTGCAGGCAAAAAAGGCAATATATCCTCGTCATGCGGCCGTTCCAGCCCAAATAGTTGGAGCAGAAACTCTGCAGCAGAGAAGAGTGGTAGGCACGTCGCTGCGAGATGTTTCGTACGAGACGAAAGTCCGCCATTTCCGTACAAAGACAATACGGGTGTTGTATGGGCATTGCAACAAAGAAAGCAACCAGAAGCGATGGGATTGAGGCACTTGTATGAAGGTTGCCGTTTGAATACGGCAGCTGCTGGTGGCTTGGGCAAATATTAAGAAAGACCTCTGTCCCCGTTTTGAGCCTCCGTAGTTGTGGGCCGACAAACTGGACGAAATGCGGCATGTGTACGCATGTGTACGGATTCAAGGTCGGCGATATCACAGCTGCAACCCATGCATTCAGGTATGAGCCATTCATCAGCATGAGCAGTCTAGACGTCGTGGTGATACAACCGCATGCATTCGACTGCATGTGCATGTCGTCCGTGGCTCACACGCCTTCGTATTACAGGGGCACGTGCCGGGACAAACAATCGTCTTCTGGTTATCTACTCGTGTGTATACATATGAGGGTATGATTTTACATTGATTCTGATGTCAGAGGCCGGCCGGGGGGCACCTCGGGGTTTGATGGAGATCGGAAGTGGGCAAAAAGATGGATGGATGGAAGACAGGACAGCTAGATACTACGCAGTACTGCGGTAGATGGTGGGGGGACGGGGAGGACGGATGTTAGCACAGCACAGACGGGCGAGCAGAAAAGAAGTTGGAGGGTATATACGGTAGGTAAGTAGGGCGTCCGCATCAGGGGAACGATGGCGTAAAGGAGTGTACCCCGACTTGGGGCAGACAAAATAAGAATAGCTCAACACTCTCGCCATCTGATATTGGTATGCCCAACTCTGTTCTCCCACCTCATTGGAAAGACGGGAACACCAGGGCTTAGGAACGGTGTCAAAGCACCGAGGGGAAAGAGGGGAGGGGCCTAGGCCTAGGCACCGCACCGGCAGCGGCGACGTAGCAACTACCAGCAACTACATAGTACTAGCAGCCCGCCCTGAAGCTTGAGGTGTTGAGTCTTTGAGCGGCAATTAACCAACACAACACACAAAGTAGAGAGACGCTAGAGAAACAAGAACGTGGGGTTTTGGATTGTTAGGAGTTGTGGTGCGGCGTAGCAAGTCGGGCAAAATTGCAGTGAAGACACTGGGTAGGTGGTGAGTTGACTATGCGTTGCGGGTTTTAGGAGACTGAGAAGGTGCAGTGCCTTGGCATAGGAAGTGCGAATGAGGAACAAGGCAGAGACAGTTGTTACGGCGTACGGCAGTAGAGTAGGAGTAGAGACTGGCGGCAATGATGTTGTTTATCGAAGAATTGAAAGTCCAGTGTTGACAATACTGCGCATGGTAGTCTATGGACTAGGGAGGTGTCGGGCGGGTATTCCCAGCTTCGGTTGCCAGGGGTTGAAGGGTCTGAAAGGGTTTTGAAAAGGCGGTGATGTTCATCACGCCCACTTGGTCGCTGGGAACTGGAGGGCTGGTCGAGGAGAGGGGAGTCGGGGCGGAGAGATTGCTGACGACGTTTATCGTGAGGGTTCAGATATGGTGTAGGCAGTAGTGCAATTGGACGGTCTGGTGGTGATAAAGTGGGCAGCAGTGGATGTGAGCAAGAGTCGGTGGCCCGTACCTCGACTTTGAGCGGCTGGGTGAGTCGAGACAGGCCAAGTACCTCCTGCCGTGGAGGGCATGTACTGTACGTACCGGCTACCTTTGTGTGCTCACATTCGGAACAAGTGACAGAGGCGTGCGCAAGACAGCATCGGGTGGCTCCATCTCATGGCTTCCATGTGTCGCCGGGTACATCAGGCAGGTACCCAGCGAGGTGGACCAATGAGGGACGCGATGTGTGTGGGTGCGGTGGAGATGACGAGGGTGGAAGGAGGTGCCTACGAGATGGGGGCAGATGGCCGCAGATGCCATGCCTCGGGGAGAAAGTGGTAAGGCGGTGGGAGGGAGGGAGGGAGGGAAGGAAGGAAGGAGTGAGGTAAGGCGAGGAACGTACCTTTTCGACAGCTCCCGTCCTGCAGTGCCTGCCCTTAATACCGTGCCTTACCTAGGTATCTATCTACCTTACCTTACCAATGGAAGGCACTTACCTAAAATGCTTCTCGCTGAGGGGCAGTCTGCGCCGACCGCCGAACACCGCGCCGGCTGTGTAAGGGTACCGTCCACTCGGTGTTCACTTACCTAAATACCTGGATCATAATTCTCCATGGGCGAAGGATAGCGCTCGTGAAAAGACAACCCGACTTTCTCGCATTTTGCTGCCTGAGTGTGCTAAGCAAAGGCCTAGCGACCAATGAGGCATGGAGCGGGTACCGCTCCTGGAAGTCTCACCACAGGCCGACAGATCGGCGCGTGGCCTCAGGGATTCCTCCCACCCAAGCTGTTTTGGGGCCGCAGCTTCCCTGCAAGCCACGCAGTGGATCCCGGTGGGTCTCCGTCTTTCTTTGGCGCGTCACGTTGCTGCCACGCAGACAAACCCCTGTCCCCGTCCTGCTGTCTGTCGCCCCCCTCATTTCCCGCCCAATTTTTTTGCATCTTTTTTTCTTTTCTTCGGTCCCGGTCTCCAGCCGCTGCTTCTGCCGTCTGTCTGTCTATCTGTCTGCCTTCCGTCACCGATGAGGGACAACGGTGCGTTGCGTTGCGTTGCGTTGCGTTGCGTTGCGTTGCAGTGCGTTGATGACTGTTCCTGCTACCGTCCAAACCTAAGGCACGGGGATACCTTACGTGATTGCATCGCATCGCATCGCATCGCCTTCTTGCTCGTTACCTACCTACGGTTGAACATGCTCCCGCCGTGCTGCTCGCTGCCTACTGACTGACTGATCGTTTCCATGCAGGCCACCATCCATCCATCCAACCCGGAAATCCCAAAGGATCACCCACACCACCCACCTCGAATCCAACTCAACTCAACCAAAACTCAACTTGCTAACCGGCCAGCCCAACACATCCCGTTTCAATTCGCACGTTGGACTAGCCTCGCTCCACGCACCACTCGGCACCCAAGCCGACAGTGTTTACAGCTGGTCCCTACGGCGCGGCACTGTACCACCATCTTCTCGTCCAGCCCTCCTCGCGGGGCTGCTCTGGGGACTGACTTTGGCCGCCTCGCCCCCGGCGCCAGACACGCTGCCCGCTGTCCTATCCGCTGCACCGCACCACTGTTGCCATTCTGCACTGCGCTGCGCTGAGCAAAGTACACTTCCGCCTCCGTTACAGACGACCTACTACTATCTAGCAAGCACCGTCACCGTCTGACATAGACCCTCAGAGTCATAAGGTTTTGCACGCCGCCCCCTCCCTCCCCATTCGTCCACTCGATCAACGTGCCGGCCTTCCCTCCGACGGCGATTAAAGAAGCCTGAAACATGACGACGGCAATCGAAAAGTCCCAGATCGCGGAAGGCAAAACGTAAAATCCCAGAGAAGCCATGCTTTTGTCGGCAGTCCCATCGGCATTCCACGACGGAAACGGCATTCTCTATTGCCGTCTGCTCAACTACATACAGACAGCATTCTGCAATGTCAACACAAAACACGGATACCGATCCAGGCTACCTGGCGATGTCGAGGACTTCGGGTCTCAACACCTGCCTGACCTGACCTGACCTCACCTCAACCAGGAGGACACCTTGGAACCAAACACGCAGGAAGACGCGGAAAGATGGTGAAACCCTCAGCCTGCGTGCCGTGACTTTCAACGTCGCTACCGATGCTTGGCTTGACGGGCGTGAGCCAAGGTAGCTGCTCCCAAGAGACGTCGCTCTCGGAGTCACCGTGATGACTGAGGAGCTCCTGGATCATGGATGGGCCGCCAGACTCGTCTTCCGTGGACCGTGGACCTTGAGCCGTGGACCGTGAGCTCGTTATTTCCGAACGACTTGCTTTCGTCCCTTGGTCCCGGACGCCGATCTTTACCCCCTTGGCACTCTGAGCCTTGTCGCCGCCCCCCAAAACGCCCACTTGGACACCGTTGCCAGCCAGGGCCGCGACTCAACTGCCTAACAAAGCATCGCCTGAAGCGCTAGTCCATCGTCTGCCCGCTCAATAGCCCAGCATCGCATCTCAGAAATTGCCAAGGTTCCAGGTATGCGCCAAATCAGCGTGCGCAGACAATGTGGAACCCCAACTTCTGCACCTCTCTCACCACGCTACACTACAGGCCTGCCATGCACTACCGACGAAAGCCCCAATGAGCTCCAGCCTGCCGTGACCACTGTGTTAGGGGTTTAGGGGCCAATCGAGCTTGCTCATAGGTGCCTTAGTGTGCCTGTCGCCGCTCGCTGCCTAGGTAGGTGGTTAGTGGCTGGTTGCTAATGCCCTCCCGTCGTCTCGCTGCCGTCGGACGAGGCTGAAAAGTTTTGATGCAAAAAATCAGTCAGACGTCATGCGCAACGAGACAAGCCATTTGACCATCCGGCGTCACTGTGGGCGTGGACTGATGCAGACTATTCCTAGCTAAGGGCGTGCACACCGTGGCATCTCATTCCCTTCTCATCGTCTCGGCTCCAGCTACGAACGAGACGAACAAACGGCTTCTGTGTATCCGTACGGCGTGCGGTTAAAGAGACGCTCCACAGCTCAACACCGCCCGTTAATCATGGTGTTTCTGTGACGCCGGAGCTGGTGGATCAGAGGAGCCTTGCACCGCCTCTCGCCCACAGAACATCCCTACGACTGGACTTCTAGAAGCCCTCGTGGAAACACAAGCGAGGGAACACCCCGGGTTTGATTGCGGTTTTGGACAAGGCGGTCTGCGGCGAAACTTCGAGGTACAGCGCATAATACCGGCAACATCGTACAGCACGGGTGCAGTAGGGCACACAAGGAACCAAAACCACTTGCGAACAGCCAGTCACTCCTTTGATGATGCCAGGCTAACCGGCTGAAGCAAAGCTTGAAGAGCCCGGGAAGCCTGCTTCGGTTTCAAACGTCTGACGTTTCGCTGCCCGTCTTCCCGCATCTGCCCTCGATGTACGGCAGCAACCTTTAGTAATGATAGGTCAGCCATTGCTCGGCAGTCCTGGCACCATTTAAACTCTACTGTCTGTCGAGTTGAGGATCAGATCAAACGAAAAATCCGCGGACGCCGGTCCCAAAAGCGCATTTCAGTTAATAGGCGAAGCACACATCAGATCGTTATCGGGTTTACTCAAACCGAAAACATGCCGACAAGAAGAGCGCAACTGTGGTTGAGCAGCGAGAGGCTGTTCCCGTGATGCATGCCGTGGTTGTGTTTCACACTTGCCGCGTCCAGCGAGCAAATGAGAGAGATATCCGGGACTTTCCTGCGCAGCTTATCAAAATGTCCTATTTCAAGACCAACTGCGATACCGAACGACGCGCGACTCTGACGGGTCAGGTTCCAAAGTGAACGGCAGTTCACACCTGGGATGCTCCCTGAAACCAGCACATGGGATCAGTTACCTCCAACTGGCAAGCGCGGTACTATCTGGCGGCGCGAACCACTACTATGCAGTACGCAGCATCTTGCAACTCCTCATTGTAACGGCTGGTCAGTTCAGTGGATACCGGCGATGCCCCAAATTGGATTGGTAGCCGAAAGCATAACTATGCGCGAGGGCAACGATCCATGGTAGGGCTTTAACGGCTCTCGGTCCGTATTGCCATAGCAGTCTCGGCTACAATTCACGACTAAGGGGAGAAGGCTTTCACGGTCAATACAGCACCTACGATGATAAAGACGCAACACGTAGAGATAGGGGATCGCTTGACAGCTCGGATAGCGACCAGCAGCCAGCGACCAGGCGATGCAAACCCCGATACGAGCTCGGTTCAGGTTGTTCAGACTAGCAAATTCACACGCACGTACGATATCACATCAGTCATCCGGGCGACATACACGTATTGCACGACAATGTTGCGACCTATCACTTGGATCGCCGCATTGCGAGCCCAATAGCGGAGACATGATCGAACGTGGTGGGAATGTGGCGGCGCTTCAACACGTGTCTTTCCATCTGGCGGGTAGTTAAACGCGTTTCGACTGATCTGAGACGGCTGATCCATCGACGAGCTGAAATTACGTGACAGGATCAAAGACATGGCTGATCGTTCGTGGGGACGATGCCAAGGGGTCTTGTTGAGGCTATGCATGCAACCATGCTGCGTTGGGCTTGGCTCGGTTCGAAGTTGCCTTCTGGAATAATGAGGTCATGGCCCGAGTTGGCGCACTAGCGAATGCGGGCGTCAATCTCACCATAAACATTAATATCGTTCGCTCAGCAGCGATGTGAATCCGTTTCTAAATTGCTGCCCGGCTGTCGGAACTGCGGCGTGGAATGGCCTACGGCTAGGCTTTCAGCGACACGCACGTTCGGGTTGCTCAGGGGAACGTTCGAGACCAGGGCCCTATATCTATCCGAAGAGGGCAAAGTGGAATTCCCCACACAGGAGTTGTGAGAGAGACACCCCACAGCATTTCAACTGGATGAGCGGCGGTGAGGTTGGAGTCGAAATACTTCGAGGAGCGTATACAGAGCGCAACAAATACCTCACGACCTAGCGGGTGCTACATTGCTCCGTCAAGCTGCAGGGCGTCAAGAACTCGGTACATACATCTCGTGGGGAGTATACGGCTTTACCTACCACACACGACGCGGCTTGACCTGACAAGTCGACGGTGGTAAATCGATCTTGCGACGGAAGCCATTGGTGTAATCCCTGGCTAACCCCCGTTGTTTCCACGTGGATTTTCTTGTGAGGGGTTTCCTTTACGGATGGATACATGCGAGCGTTTGCTTCTTTTTCTGTTTCCGCCGTCAACCCGAATCCGGGGTGGCCTCCGTCAGCCCGCAGCTACACGTGTTCGGCAAGGCTTGTTTCAAGCAATCGTTTCTTTTTCTTGCAAACGACTGCTTGAATTCAACTGTGCTGAGGGCTCCCTTGCCAGTATAATGGACCGATTCTCGGTGTTGCGGACAGTTCGAAGTCCTGATGCTGCACAGCGAAGGCGCATGCTTGAATTTACCCGGATACGCCTCGCATTGATAAGGGCACCGCCAGTGATCGCGTTCAATATCACCTCAACCTCAGGCTGGGATGTCGCCTATCGGGAGAAAGAGGAGGTACCTGGATCGCGTGGTGTCTAGTCGTTGCCTATCGGAACCGTTATGCAACAGGTCCAACAACGCCGTGTAATGCGCCAGCAGACTGGCAGTGCCTGAAAGCTGCCCCTGGCTGCCGGCTGGCCGCTCATCTGACCGGTGTCAAGCAGTTCGTCCTATTGATGCTTAACCCTGGCTGGCCGCCCGCCGTTTTGATTGATAAGCGCGCCGCACTCTATGGCTTCAGCGGGCGCTTCTGGTCAACGTGCAGATGGCTCGGGGCATATATCAAATCACAATGACAGTCACGAAGGCGCAGGCTAGAGGCACGGTTGCCAAGCTCTAATCAATACACCAGCGTTCAACAAGTGCCTCTAGGGCCTGCGGCATCACGTCTTTGGCATGATCGGAGACTGTTGTACAGATACCCAGCAGCAACCGCACGGCACTGATGGAAGACTACTGGTCCCTGGCCTAAGCCGTGTTTGGCGTCAATGGTGGAGATTGCCACGTGGGTTAGCAAGCCACACGGAAATCCGCACTCGACGCCAGGGGCCTGGTCTGAATGATTTTGTGCGATATGCTGGCACATGGGAGACTGGGCCCAAATTTGAAGTAGACGCCGCTTACGAGACAAAAACCGACAGGGAACACCACTGACCGACTTGTCACCTGAGTCATCATAACCCCCGAGACCCTGTCCAAAGAAGGGACACAGAGGCGCCGGTTGAGACGACAACTGCCCTGAGCTGGTTTATCGGCTTGAACCCATCGTCCATCACCAACTGATGAAGATGGGTGGTCGCTAGTTCGAAATCGCCAATCTCGCCGTGTTGCCACGAACTGACGGCTACGCCGATCAAGCGTGAAACCGCAAGAAACGCGGAACCAGCAGGGTGCGGTCCGGATACCGGCGTGGCTTTCACGCTTTGTATGCATGCTGTGGTGCTTAAATTACAGGTCGGCGGGATCAAGGGAAAAATCTCCAATGCCACATGGCAGGGCCGGGTATTCCCTTGCCGCCCTGCCTTGCCTTTAGCTGAGATCGGTGAAGTCACCGCGTGCACAGGGGAGGACGAGAACACGCCTCAGGCGTACAACCCCCGGTGTACGCATGTACAGTCGATATGGCAAAGCGGATATACAATGGAGGTGAAGCAAGCAAGCAAACAACCCGTTGGAGGCACCCGCCAACGACATGGCTCCGAGTGGCCGGGTCACAGCGGTCAGCGATGAACCATCGCAGCCCAGGGCAACGCGGGTATGGGTGGGCAGGAAGCCCAGCACAATATACCGACAGTATGTCACCAAAGGCGGGTTGCAGGCCGCCCGCCGGAGAATGGGCCAAGCTCCAAAAACTTTCATCCAGGTCGGCGGCTTCGGGGCCAATGGTGCGTATCGAACAAACGCAACGCATGACGAAGCGGTCATTTCAGACCGCCTTGGCCAGAGGCCTCGGGGAGAGCCCCCGAGACACATGAGAGCCAGTAATGAAGCGATGAAGAAACAAACTATAGCCGGCCAATCCCACTCGTTACTTGGTATAGAGTTAAAGTGTCTCCTGGCGCGGTGTGGACAACAATGAGCAAGATACTCCGCGGGAGCCACTTCTCAGCAATGATATGAAACTTTTCTTTGGCACTTCTCTTTCCAAACTGTTTCCAGGACCAGTGACCGCCGCTTTTTTTTCCCCATCCCGGCTCCTCACAACGTCGCGTGGCACATTTTTGACACCGGATCCAGAGCAACAGCATCCTTGGTCAAGCCTTGCCAGCCGATCCCTGAGCGCAAGGTACACAATACACACCGCAAAGTTTGTCTTTACGGAGCACTTTTACTTAGTACACGAAAGGGAGGATGAAGGCGGCTCTCCCGGTGGAGCATGGTCGATCGGCACCCCTCCGTCGTACGACACAGAGAGCGCTTCCTAGCTGTCTAGCCTCTAGGGCCGGGGCTGACAGGTCGATCGGACTGTGACCTCGTACAAGGTACTTAGCCATGTGTTGAATTGCGTACAGCTTGCCGGCCACGACGTGGGTCGCTCGCTCTCCTCTATGCCGCCCAGCTTCATTTCGAGGCGTTTGACCTAACGCCTGTATCCATGTCAAGTCACGATGCCTCTCGGGGCCAAATAAGACCGTTTCACACAGAATGCTCTCAAATTGGGTCGCGACGGGCTTGGTTTAATGATGGACCGTCTCGACCTGAACCAAGGCCGTTTTCAAGAATATTATCGGGGGTGGGCTTGGTTCTAGAATGCCCGTGGAAGGATGAGCTTAATAGGGGGCAGTCAAGGGAGCCTGAAAAGCCGTGTCTTTAGTTTTTTGGCGGCGCCAGCGGATCAATCACGACCACGCCTCTGACAGCTGGAGCTTTTTACCCTCCTTTAGTCGACAGCCCATCCTGGCCTGTGGTACATGAAGGTCATATTGGGTATCCGGTCTACGAAGTACGGATGGCTGCTCATCAATGCTCAGCTCGGACAACGCGATAGCCAAACATTGCCAATTTACCAGCCATGGCAGTTGCTCCTCGTCGGCGGTAGTGAATCAGCGAGCCATCATTTGCTGGTTATCCGCAGGACTACCGAATCAACGCGCCCGCTCGAATCCCCGTCAACCACGCAAGCGTCACCGCCCACGGCAAGTAGCGTGAGGAACGTTACACAAAAACCGACGTTCCGCAGTACTTCTCTGACTTCAATGACTCTTCTCGCTTGGCGAACCAATTGCGCGCACACTATACAGCGCTGGTTGAGCTGCCATTCAGTCTTCAAATCTGCCGTTCGGCATAGTGTCCCACATGGATACTGCGTGTTCAAGTAGAGATGAATTGGGGTTGTAGGCGCGGAGTGACCTCAACCTCATCTTCCCTGCACGACGGGAGTCCGCAGTTTTCCGGATCTAGGACCTGGATGGTCTTGGATGCTGGGCAACCGCGGATACAGCTGTGCTACTCTCTCGCGTGGCAAAACGCCTTTCGTGAGACTATGCCCTCAGGCTTTGTGCGTTTTGTTTTACCCTGTCGGGCTTGGCGAATCTGCCGATACCACTGTCTTGGGTCCATGTTTCTACCAAAGACACAATGGAGCTCCAAGCCGTGGCTGAACACCACGCGAACCCAAGTGCCACAACCGGACTGAGCTTGAGGTACACGGCCGTTAGCAGCTACGGCAGGGAGTGGAGGGCAGCCATGTCTGCCAGCATATCCGTTCGTTTGGGTCTGGAACTGTCTATCATCAACTAATACACGGGTGTCATTTCCTACGGATTCCTGGATGAAGGCCCTGTACCTGAAGGAGGTATTTTACCCCGTCTGTCAGGGTTCAGATTCAACGGATGTCATCTAGCGATGGCGCGGTCGAGACTAGCCGCTGCACGCACCCTTCCGCCTGTCAACTAAGTCTCGTCCCAAGACTAGAGGCAGAAGTTGTCCTGGCCGCATAGCCTCGGCTACCGCAAGTCGATGCGTGCCTAGCCGCACAGTTTACTGCTAAAGATTGCAAATGGCCTGATTATCTGACCCCCATTCCCATACAGACGTATATGCTGGATGCTGGTATGCAGGCGAGCTTGTCGCACCTGCTGGCTGCTGTACGAACGGTGAGGCAAAGTTGAGACGAGAAGTAACGACTTTAGAGCTTGAAGCTGGAGAGCTTGATCAGAGCAAGTACGATATGGCTTTGGTTCCCGAGTCTTCAACGACAAAGTGGCCGAACAGCTGCATGATGTCAATAGACTGCTTTATCAGCAATGACGAGCAAACGGAAGCAAGGAGACGCCCCGGAGAAAAGAGCAATGCGCAACGGCCTGCACCAGCACGCTCTCGCCCATCTCGGGGCCCGTGACCGCCCTTTTGCTCTCGGCCAGGGACCAGCATCGCCCGCAGGCGATCTCCATCATCTTCAAGTCCGGCAGTTGCAGATGGCAGTGGGTTACAGCGTCTAGGCAGGCCGTCGAACGGAGCACTGCATGCCTTAGCGGCTCGTCGGCCATCGTCCGGAACCCTACCTGCACGGTACATCACGAGTTCGCATCTGCTGCTGGTAGTGTCACGAACGCTGACGTCGTTGCAAGAAGGGGTGACTAACCAGCAATCCCGTGTTCCTATCTGAATCCTAACCAGATCTGATGGACAGCTGCCGTCAGAAACAGAGCCCCAAGTCACAGCCCGATATAGCTGAGCCAACGGTCGATGGTTTCCAAGGGACCTATATCGGGATTGTCTAGAGTTCTGACGATGACGGCGCCATGATGGCACAATCCCTCTTTTGCCGACGCCAATGACTCGAGTCGTGGCGAAATAGGTCATTCGGGGCATTGCTTGACCGACCATGCTAGATCACACATTACGAAACCGACGGGCACGATAGGAATTGGCATCTTCAACACGGCCGGTCATTCCTCCACAACGGCCGGCGCCGATTTCCCCAGGGGACCCGCCATGCCAACCTCGTCTCTCCGATACCAGCGCGAGAAACTCGAGACGACGGCGCGCACTAGAAGTTTCCGTTTCCGATCACTTGGGTCCCGCAAGCCGACTTCTCATTCGCCTAGAATACGATATCCCGCCGCTCGTTCGGACTCTCTTATGCGGTAAGCAGGACAGACTTGCACGCAAACACACAGGCACATACACATGCACACACACAGACGGTAAGGGTAGTGAGTGCACCTTCTCGCTACCGCAAGACGCGGTCGAGAAACAGCAAACCAAACTCTGAATGGTATCATTGCCGATAGCTGTACGACTGTGTTTTAGGGGCCTCGGACGCGTGGATGCAACTTGGACTTTCCTTTGGTTTACGGGTACTAGTGAACCGGCAACCTCCTCGCACGCTGACAACCTCCTCAATGTACGAGCAGACCGCAAGAAACAAATTCCCGCCTCAGACCCATGGGCCAAGGCATGCGAGGGCGAAGCTTGAGCCAAGGCCCCAAAGTCAATCTGGGTTTCGTTAAAGGCGTGGTGGGATGGAGGGCGATGAAATGGCTCCGTGCACATGACGACCGCGGGTTGCCCGCGCCGTGAGGCTCTTGTGACGGACACCTCGCCGGCTGCGACGGATATCGGGAGCTTCGGTGCGTGACAGCTGTCTATACTACCATCTCTTCCGGAACAACTCACCATCTTGATCAACTAACCACCGTCGCCGGTCAACGATTGACTCCGGAAGCCCCGTTGATTGTTGGACGCGCAAGCGCGAGATTCGTCGTGCTCCTTTATCCTGCTCCGATGACCCTGGAATGAATACATTCTGCCCTGAGCGTCTGTCGTCATACCTGCCGCCGAGTCAGGGCGTCTCCAGCCAGTTGATACACACCAAATTAACCCCCTCTTCCTCTCGACGCCCAACGAATGCTGATGACGACCTTACGGTCGGAAGGTCAGAAGAGAGAGAGATGAACAACTCAACGCCCACCATGAGCTCCTCGAAAACCCTCACGCCGCCGCTCGACGAAGGCTCGCCGCAGCTCAAGTTCTACAGAATGGAGCGTCCGACGGGACAGCTCTTCGAGCTCAAGGAGATGCAGAAGCAGCAGCTGACGGGGCTCGACGAGGCGGACGAGGTCCCTCCACCCCCTGGCCCCCCTCCAAT